>JABBWJ010000119.1:0-127243 GCA_016647685.1 Suillus tomentosus
CGGTTTTCCATTGGTAAGTACCTCGCCTATTAAGGATCGTTTCATCACCTGATGTCTGTTAAAGCCATGAAGTACCCAGAGCTGGATGTTGACGCCCGTTTGACGATCTGGCGCAAATTCTTTGAGCTTGCTGGGTGCGAACTGTGGGGTGGCAGTGGACAGCCTGAAGACGGACGGCAGAGCTTGGATAAGTTTGTCAAACTTGAAGGACAAGAACCGCAATGCTATGTTTCGCTTGCTGACCTGAAGGAACTAGCTGCGAAATGACCTGCTATCTGCACGTACTGTGTCTCAAAAGGTACACGATTTCATATAACATTGTAATTATTGTAATCAAAGCAATATTTGAGCCGCATTGTAAGGCCAGCATAAATAAGGAAATATAATATTGTTCAACAAGTTGGCCCTAATTACGCTATTATACCTTGCCGGCCGCGATGATGCAAACCCGTGATTTTGTTGGGAGTTCTCATACAAATTCAGATTGGATGACAAAGGCTGATGGCGTTTTCCACCATAAAGCCCTGAATAACATTGTACTTCCAAACATACATGATGGAAAATGATATTGCTTAACAAGTAGGACCTCATTACGCAATTATACCTTGCCGGCCGCGATGGTACAAAACCGTGACTTTGTCGGGAGTTCTCATACGAATCTAGATTGGATGGCAAAGTCTAATGGTGTTTTCCACCACAAAGCCCTGAATAACATTGTAGTTCTACACATAAATGATGGAATATGGTATTCCTCAACAAGCTGTACCTAATTACACTGTAATAGCTTTCTGGCTGCAATGGTGCAAAGTCGTGATGTTGTCGCGAACTCCTAATGGTAATCTAGATTTTCAGATATTCATGGCTATACACCAGTAACTCAAATGTCTCGCAATATACATAGCTATAAACGACAGAAGCAGAATTATGTCATCCTATAGTCCCCACAGCTACCATGTCAAGGACTCATGAGTTCTCTGATGATAAAAGCTCTTTTCTCCACGTCCCAGATTCACAATGTTTTATCCATTGAAGCAGTGACGATCCGTCGGCCATCTTTGAAGAAGGCGAGTGCCTCCACTGAGCTCGTGTGCACTCGCGTCGTTTCTATTAGCTCAGGCTGGGTTGTCTGCGCCGGCGGCCGGCGGCTTATCATAGTAAGATACGCTTTTTTTGCTACATCGCGCAATCCTAACATATCGCTAAACACGGGTAAACGGTCAGTAGCATATGAAGTTGATGAGGAACGTTACCGTAGTCATCGATCCTGTGTGTCGTGAGGAGAGTTAGATTTCGACCCAATGTAGGCGCTCAGGCTGTTCCATAAGTACTTACCACGGTGCCACTGCGCATCATACTGCCACTCTTCAATTGCCCATTACATATTGATTCTTTCATTCTGTTCACAGCAAATCCCTGATTATACTTGATACCTAGATGCACATTTTGAATACTAACCAGTCCATGAAAAGTACAGGGTTAGCCAACAATCTCGAGAACCATTGTATTCTGTTCGTCACACTTTCTTTTCATCCCTTCAGGAGTAAACAAGGAGAAAGATAGTGCGAATATAGGTACAAATATCTGCTTCTGTAGTGGAATGCCATGAGTGTGCTAATACAAAGCAACGACCAAAGGTCACCGCTTGTTTCTAATCATCTAATAACGTGCTCGATAAACAGAACAAGTTGACTGTTTCACCTATCCCCGCTAGCTATGGATGGGCTCCTGTTTATTCCTCGGCGGTATATGATAAGGCGCATCACCACGAAGATCAAACTTCCAACGAGGGAGAGCAACTACATGCAAATTTTAGAACAGGGCTTGCGCAAGTGCAGGAACAATGTAAACTACTCACCCCATTAAAGAGTGATGCTATCCACCACTTATATTGAGAACCGAGCAAAGCCCCTGATATTGGGCCGCCTGAAAATATTGGTTTAAAGGCAGGCGAAGACCAGAAGGTGACTACTCACCAAGTAATGCACTAAAGGCTGACCATTCGCGCACTGTCAGAAGTTCCGAGACAGAGCTAGATGATACGTACCAGTGAAGGTAAAACATATGCCTATTCGCGCGCTGCATATGAGGGTCAACATCACCGGAATGAAAATGTAAGAGAGGCCAACCCTAGCTCGGATAAATCAGGCGTCAATACAGTCATCAATGGAACTATCAGCGCGATATCTTGGAAAGTCAACACTAGGAATTACATGAGCTGCAGGGTGACACATACAAACTCCAGAAAAGTAGCCATATGCAAGTCCTAAGACAACCACACTGGTGACGTCTCTCAGAGCTATCATGGATATTATGATGGCACTACATGCGAGAGTGGATACAATCGTGAAGTTCAACACTCCCGCATACGTCGCAATTATTCCTGCCGTGCAACGTCCGATAAATGAAGCAGCATTTAATATCGAAAGCTAAAGCAAGTTGAGAGTTGAGAATTGACAATAAAGAGAATGATGCTGGGCGTACGGAGTAGAACGAGAAATTGACGTCAATTCCATGTTTGGTAGAATCTAGTTGCAAGTAAAACATAGGGAAGTAAAACCCGATCTGGAATAGTGTTGCCCTATACATGATCAGCTGTCAAGACTGTGAATTCTTTTGGGGTATGCCAGATGCGACGCACCCAACGGTCATGAGGACGAAGAGAACCTCGCGAGAGCATTTTCGTGCCACTACAGTATAACCAACAGTTGGTGCTGGTAGTTCTCTCGTACGCACGGATAAACAAGCGATCAACAATAGAGCACTGACAAAACCTGCACTGGCACGAACACCTTTTTCAAAGCCAACAGTACCATTCAAAAGGTGATTGAGCATGATCGGATGAATAATTCCACCCAGTGGTATACCAGATGTGACGAGAGACATCACCAATGTGCGTTTTCTGGAGAAGTGCTGGGAAACGACCGCGACGCAGGGAGCATATATCAGGCCCGTCCCAAACCCAGAAACGACGCCTTGAACCATAAAAGCCTGGTCGCAATGTATAGGTAGCCCATCGACAAGATCAGTGGGGCTGCTCACCAAGTAAAACTGACCAGGCTTCGTGAGGGACAAAGCGAACAAGGACAGTGATTGGAGCAGCGACCCCACGATCATCAATTCATAACTATTCGTAATTGTGCAGGAATTAACGATTGACTATGTATAAAGATATAGCAACTCACAACCACCCTCGGTCGTACAGCGGACCTGAGATCGACGCGACATTAGCTGTGAGGAACGAGGCCAATGCACCAATCCATCTGACCCTGAGTGAGACCAAGAACTGCAGGACAAACGCATACACATATTCACTTACGATATTGTAGATGGTGGATGGTTCGTCATATAAATTCGTGTGTAATAATCTTCCGAAATCATTTATCAACTTTGAGTATAAAGTATCATGCGACTGCTGGGTACCTTGATAAACTCCGAAGGACGATACGTATCTGTTGAAGTGCTGTTGAGTGATGTGTCTCGAACGAATGGAGTTAGAACCAACCCAAAGCCACAAAATTGCATGAGGAAACTAGGCATCGTTGTGATTGTTAAACACAGCATGCGGGTATCATTTGAGACACGGCTTACCACCCAAAAACAGTCCTCCAGGCCCGAAACCCACCATCCGGAGGGCCTGCTTCTGTTTGGGAATTAGATGCCGGCATATGTTCCAGCTCTTCCAGATCATCTTCCTTCTTGTTCGTCGTGAACGTATTATGGACTGTGGACTTCATCGACATGGAAGTAAATGGGAGTAACGCTATGCACCAGCAAGTGTTAGGCTCACAGGTTAAGACCAATATCTGAACTTGACCCTGCAGGAGTGACTCATAAAGGGGCTACGTGGCCACGGTAGAACCCGTAGGGTCTCTCGGGGTCCATCCCGTGATGGTACAGTAGACATCTGATGACATGATAACGGCTGTCTTATCAGGGATATACAGGACAAATGGACTGTTCGGATTATGTGGTTGACAGCGAAGACGAGCTTTGTCACGGGGACACTGGCTAGTGGTTACGCATACAAATAACACTCTAAGAACGAACACTGATAGATGACCTACTTGATGCAGACTCTTTGAGGAAGGATTTAAATCCATTCATCAAATAATGGAGGTCATTACTTCAAGCTACGGACGAAAAATCTTGAGGTAGAAGCGACACGGGATCCGCCGCATGCTAATTTTAGCCCGTCCGAGCTGAAGGCGACACACAAAGCGTGCGAACCCTGGCTGGTCGACCCTCCAGTATGACAAGCCGATAAGAACGCGAACTCGGCATGCGGAAGATGTTTCTCTATGATATCGAGCAGCGTCAGATGTTTGTCTTTCATGACGAATTATAAGGCTGCGCAGGGTCCTACTTACCATGACAAGCAAGGTGCACCCAAGTATTCTGCTGCAAGGTTTCGAGTGCACCTGCTGGTGTGGCTTTGTCATCAGAAATAGTGGTGCGGTTGGCCGTCGCAGGGACGAGCTTATGAGCAAGCTCGAGCTCGCTGTTGCGCTGTCGACAGCCAAGAGCGCCTTGTCTTTCCCTGCACCCGGTTGACCCTGTCCAATCGCCACAAAGGACGGAGGCACACGCTTCTTCATCAACTGTTTATATCTGATCAGAGCGGAAAGTGTCAGCGTGTAAGAGCAAATGTAGAGACCTTCCAGGCATGGCTCCTTCCTAGAACGATCCACCTCTGTTTGAAACGGGTGAGCTGCATGGAGAGGAATGGACGTGAAAGCTGCAGTCGGACACAGCTAGATTCGAGAGGGGCGCTTTAGCTTGAGGACATGCTCGAGTACGTTGATGATGGGTAGCATGATCTGGTCCCATATTGTCTGCAAGAACACTATGAGATCCGTCTTCGACTCTCCTGGGTTCATCCAAGATGAATCTCATATTGCCCTGGTGAAGCTAGTCTTGAGAATCTTCACATCTGCGAGAGCGATGAACGGTAAAGGAACATGATGGGGGTCTCCTGACATCGAGACGATGATGACACAATGAACATTCATGTACTGGAGTATTAAGGTTCTGAAATTGTGTGATGAGTGTAAACTCGTTGAAAGAAAATGATATATACAACCTCGGAACCATAAGCTGCTCCTCCTGCAGCAGTGTTTGCTTCACGTGAGAGTCTTGTTTGGGGAATCATTGGCAAACATGTCCGATTGCAGGTCCGATGGTCTCGATTGTGTGCTTGACCATGGGTAGACTTGAGTCCCCATTATGAGCAGCGCTTTTTCAGGAGGCTAAGTCTAATTCATTTGAGTATCAAATGCCACTTGAAGGTGTTGAAGTGGATGACCTACATTACTGGTCTCTTTGTGTGTTCGAAGACGACATATTGCACTACCAGTGGTCATATGATTGCATCCAGAGCTGCGGTGCAAATGATATTAGTAGGAACTCATGATCTCAACTCAATTCCGGCTTTAACTTTCATTGCACTTACGAAGTGAACCAAAGTTTTTGCCTTGTGGGTTGGGCATTAGAAAAACTGGGCTCCAGCACTTCCAAAACATTGGTATACTGACACGAGAAGATGTTTCTGTATTAACGGTCATACAAGTTTACAACGGAGCACAAGAGACCCATTGCACTGAGGCTTACAACGTGGCACCACTTGCAACTCCTCTCGACTGTGAAGGAATCCGCATCGCCTTTATTATACTACCTGCGAACATCAGGTTGTCCTTGCTGGGATCCGATGCGTCGTCGAAAATGCAGTCAAACCAGTGGTAGAATAAAACTAGGTAAGTATACACCGAAAATAAAGTGCAATACTCAACGATCGGACATTGAAAATCCTTCCGGCATATGACAATATTTCGCGAACTTCTATCATGCCAAATATCCCTATGCATCGCCCCCTATTGTGTCGTCAACCAATATTTAGCTCACTCGACACCGACCAGAATTGACATCTTCTAGAGTAGATCTCGGAAGTGATTTTTTTCGCTCATTGTCGTGTATACTGCATTGTTCCATGTGTGCTTATCTTCAGGAGTAAATAAGGAGAAAGATAGCGCAAATATAGGTACGAATATCTGCTGTTGTATGGAATGACATAAGTGTGCCAATAAGAAGAAACGACCGAAGGTCATCGCATGTTTCCAATCATCTAGCACGAGTGAATAACGGCCTCGATAGAATCCAATGGAACAACTACTTTATGTATCCCCGCCAGCTATGGATGGGCTCCCGCTCATTCCCCTGCGGTATATAATCAGGCGCATCACCACGAATATCAAACTTCCGACAAGGGAGACCAACTGGATGTAAATTTTAGCATAGGGCTCGCGCAAGTGCAGAAACAATGTGAGCTACTCACCCCAGTGAAGAGTGACGCTATCCACCACTTATATTGAGAACCGAGCAAAGCACCTGATATTGGGCCACCTGAAAATATTGGTTCAATGGCAGGTAAAGACCGGAAAGCAACTACTCACCAAGTAATCCACCAAAGGCTGACCATTCGCGCTCCGTCAGGAGTTTCGAGACAGAGCTAGATGACACGTACCAGTGAAGGCAAAACATATGCCCATTCGCGCTCTGCATTTATGAGAGTCAGCGTCACAAGAATGGAAATGTAAAAGAAGCCAACCCTAGCTCAGACAAATCAGGCGTCAATACAACCACCAATGGGACTATCAGCGCGATGACTTGGAAAGTCAGCGTCACGAATTACACAAACTCCAGCGTGACAACATACAAACTCCAGAAAAGTAACCATATGCAAGTCCTAAGACGACCACACTGGCCATGTCACTCAGAGCTATCATGGATATTATGATGGCACTGCATGCGACAGTGGATGCGATCGTGGAGTTCAACACCCCCGCATATGCCGCAATTGTTCCTGTCATGCAGCGTCCAATAAAACAGGCTGCATTCATTATCACAAGCTAAAGCGAGTTAAGGATTGATAATAAAGAGGATAATCCTGGGCGTACGGAGTAGAACGAGAAATTGACGTCGATTCCATGTTTGGTAGAATCTAGTTGCAAGTAAAACAGAGGGAAGTAAAACCCGGTCTGAAATAGTGTTGACCTAGGCGTGATCAGTTGTCAAGACTGTAAACTTTTTGGGGTATGCCAGACACATACCCAACAGTCATGAGGATGAAGAGAACCTCGCGAGAGCATTTTCGCGCCACTACAGTATAACCGACAGTTGGTGCTGGTAGTTCTCTCGTACGCACGGATAAACAAGCGATCAACAACAGAGCACTGACAAAACCCGCACTGGCGCGAACGCCTTTTGCAAAGCCAACAGTACCATTCAAAAGGTTATTGAGCATGATCGGATGAATCATGGAACCAAGTGGTGTACCAGATGTGACGAGAGACATCACTAATGTACGTTTTCTGGAGGAGAAGTGTTGAGAGACGACCGCAATGCTGGGAGCGTACGTTAGGCCCATCCCAAACCCAGAAATGACGCCTTGAACCATAAAAGCCTAGTCGCAGCGTGTAGGTAGCCCATCGTAAAATTGGTGGGGCTGCTCACCAAGTAAAACTGACCAGGCTTCGTGAAGGACAAGGCGAACAAGGACAGTGATTGGAGCAGCGACCCCACGATCATCAATCGATAACTATCCGTAATTTGTGCAAGAATTAACGATTGACTAATGTATAAAGATATACATAGCAACTCACAACCACCCTCGGTCATATAGCGGACCTGAGATCAACGTGACATTGACTGTGAGGAACGAGGTCAATGCACCAATCCATCTGACACCGAGTGAGACCAAGAACTGCAGAGCAAACACATATTCACTTACGATATTGCAGATGGTGGATAGTTGGTCATATAAACTCGTGTGTAATAATCTTCAGAGGTCGTTTATCAACTTTGTATGTAAAGTATCATGCGACTGATGGCTACCTTGATAAACTCCAAAAGATGATATGTATCTGTTCAAATGCTGTTGACTGATACGTGTCTTGAAACGAACGGAATTCGAACCAACCCAAAACCACAAAATTGCATGAGGAAACTAGGCACATCGTGATTGTTAGACGCAATATGCGGAAATCATTCGAGACACGGCTTACCACCCAAAGACAGTCCCCCAGGCCCGAAACCCGCCATCCGGAGGGCTTGCTTCTGTTTGGGAATTAGATGCCGGCATATGTTCCAGCTCTTCCAGAACTTCTTTCTTGTTCGCCGTGAACGTATTATGGACTGCGGACTTCATTGAGATCGAAGTAAATGGGAGTAAAACGCTATGCGCCAGCAAGTGTTGGGCTTACAGGTTAAGACCAATACTTGAACTTGACCCTGCAAAAGCGCTTCATGCTAAAGGGGCTACGTGGCCACAGGAGGTGTATTCCATCACCGATGCCGGGCTCATCAACAACACGTTGACAGCCTATAGCCTGAGGAGAGCCCGTATGGTCTCTCAGGGTCCGACCCGTAATGGTACAGCAGACATCTGATGACATGATAACAACTGTCTTATCAAGGATATACAAGACAATGGATTGTTCGGATTATGTGGTTGACAGCGGAGACGATTGAATATCCGCTTTGTCACGGGGACACTGGCTCTTGGTTACGCATACAGATGACTACTTATGCCACATTAAGAACGAACACTGATAGACGACTTACTTGATACAGACTGTTCAAATCCATTCATCAAATACTGGAGGCCATTACTCCAAGATAAGGACAAAATCTTGAGGTGGAAATAAATCAGTACTTGATGTCTGGTCAGTAGTCGACATCTCCGAGTCTGTCAGCGGCCAGTCGTAACCTGCACTGACACAGCTGCAAATTAGTTGCTGTGTGATTAGAAACAACGGCTGCACGCAGACGTCTCAGACTCACTGAAGTGTCAACTAGTGCGTCGATCTCTCATGAAAGAACACTGGCAAGAGCAGTACTGTGCAGTAGTAATTTAGTGAAGTTGCAAGTAAGTGTTCCGAATCAAACTTTCGTTCAGCGCTAGCGCAAACATACACAACTATTATGTAATAAAGCAAGAATTAGACCTGTGACGCCATATGTCGTGATCGCCAACTACTCACTGCTCAGGCAATGCATAAGCCTGAAAATGACCAGCAGGACCATGTGTTCCACAATTTCGAGTTCTTTACTCACCAACGCTGATTTGGATACCCATGTTTGTAGTACCAGCCAGCCAACATGGCCAACATGGTGTCCACAGCCCTTCCAAGTTCGTGGTCGACGTATGGCTCGTGATTATGAGGTATCTTTCCGTCCTGGACATCGTGAGACTTGGAAATGTGAGTCTGCGACAGATTGCTACTCTTTCCCGAACCCCCCTTTTATACTTCATTCACAGACATGCCGAACATTACACGAATTTGCTTCATTACGATATGTCTGGCGTGACGTCCTCTTTCAGCATCGTTTTCTTGACCAGTGTTACCCCCATCTGCGTTCATGTACTGCGGAAGACATTCGTCACCAGCTGAAAACCGCTGCCCGACTGGACCACCTATGGACACAGTCTAGCATCGTCCCTAAGCGTCTTTACACGTTTCCGCTGGATTTCCCTGGTGTATTTCAAGGTCTCAAATTTCTTCCGGGTGGGACATGGCTAGTGTTACTTTTCCATTGTCGAAATCTCAACCCTTCTCGACACTCCAACTTATGCTTAATGAAACCAAGCACGGGAGCTGGATTCCCTGCTGTATCCACGACCTTTCAGAGCGAGATGTGCTGGCTCCCCTTCCTTGACCAAGACGGTCCGTATAAATCATCTCGTGGTGACAATCTCATAGTACTACGAACCAAGTGTAATGACGGGTGCGGTGTATCCTTCGGGTCCTAATTCGCAATATTCACGAACTCCAACTAGATCTAATGCCTTCGGAATTGTGCATTTAAATACAAAGATACCCTCAATCACGATACCTCTCATTTTTCGCACAAATGTGTTTGTGCGGAACTATGCAGCGTCAGGAGACTATATCGTTTATGGCTGGATTACTGCCAACAGGAGGCATTTCCTTCGTATCATGCAGCTAAACGATAATTATGACGGTTTTCGAAAGGATATGACTGTTGAAATTGACTGTCCAAAGGGACACGACGGCAAACTCCGCGTAAGTGCAAAGATGAAAATATTATAGTTGGAGAATACCGATGATTATGTACAGATACGGTACGACTTGCGCCTGTCCGGTCGGGTTCCGTGCATCTTGCTTGTCAGCACGCGATTGATGGCTGCATACAACATTCCCTCCAATGTACCCAACAACGTCGACGCAAACCTACCACCGTTGCTTACGCCATTCTGGCAGCTTCGCCCTGCTGCTGTGACCTTCGGACGCTTCGTCAAATTGTTTCATGAAGGAGCTATAGTATCTTTGTACGAAGGCCAGATTCGATTCATACGACCTCACCTCGATGCCTCAGAACCCAACACCTACGCCATTGAGAAGTACAATGTAAGCTTTGCTCTGCACTACCGTATCGGGGGAGTAACTCACTCTCCATTGCAGTTTGATCCCCCACGTTCACAGAACTCACAGTGGCCGTGCTTGTTCTCAGCCCAACGGATATTCTGGCGTTCTTCCCTGCACAACCAGAAAGGGACGACATCTCCTTGGCAAATGACTATCGAGACGAGCGCAGTCCCAGAAAATGTCCATCGTGAAGGCCGTGTACTTATTGACTTACAGGAAACTCAGATCTCGGCTCCATCTGCGAGCACTCGAATAGTGCAGGATTGGGATGAGCTTTCGGGAAGACTTTGTATCAGAAGCATACAAAGCCGCTTTACGCAGGATCCGAGATGTCGAAAGACTACTTGGCGGGTCACATTGGTAGATTTTGTGTGAGAGTTATACGAACCTAATGTGCTATGGTATCGTGAGACCAAGGTGCGAGGACACATTGCACATTAGTTAGCTAGTTTTTTGTATCCATTTACGTTCATTAGAGCAGTGCTCTATGTTGAGCGTTCAACCGTTCAGCCAGAATTGCATGCGTAAGCACAACGTTATAAATGACTGGCAGTTGCGAGGTCACCAGGTAGCAGCAAAGAAATCTGCAATCAACCCCATGCACGTGCTCCACCTGAGCTCCGATTGCACCTGCATGCGATCGCTCTGTTATCTCCTTACTATGCTCCTGTTCTTGAAGCACCATGGTTTCGGCGTGCTCTTTTCACGGTATTATCGGTATCCAGAACGTTACGTCTCCGAGTCATGCTTTGGAACCGAGAAAGAGGTTTTGGAAGGTGGATGCGTTTGTGCCGGTCTCTGTTGATGCAAAAGATAGCGTTGGAAGCAGAGCAGGCTCCTCCAGACGCACCCGAGCAAACTCCAAACTACCTCGCGATGTTGGCTCATCCAAGCACGCCTCCCCATCGATGAGATCTGAAAGTTGGTGCTGTGTCGAAAACGGATCAGTACGAAACGCTCGATTCGCGTCGTCGCCATGCGAAAACTTCACTCCAACCCCTTCGATGCTCCACTTCGGCTCAGGTGTGTACTCCACTTGAGCTTGTGTTCTGAAACGATTTCGCACGCTTGGCGCTGGGGTTTCAGGCAGATGATCGAGCACTTAACGTTGAACGTTAAAAAGTTAAAGCCGAAATTGAGTGTACATATCGTGTAGTATAGTCTCAAAGTCTGGAATATCAAAGTCCCCGGAAACAGGCTGCGCGTGGCCATGGCTGGATGCTGGATGCGATGTCATCAGATTGTGTCAAGAATGCTTTGATCAACTAGGTGGGAGCACGCACGGAATCGATCGTACACAACTATGCACTTCGGAACACTATGCGCTGGTCCAAAGGCATGTCCACGTCACAAGCCAACGACTGGACCGCTCGGTAGCTCGTTTGGAATTCATTGTGCCATCCCCGCAAAAGTTCTTGTAGAGTGCCTTGACTGAGCGCTATACGATGCTAGTGACTACCGACGACTTTCCATGGTGACTTATGGAAGGTCAACGATAATCGCCAGTACCTGATATCCCAACGCTCCCAACCTCGGAAAACTACAGGCCAGCCGCTAGGTATATCACATCGTCAGGAGTACTAAAGGTACCGTCGGACTGCGGTTTCACAGTCTGAAAGAAATGTAAATTCATGCTGAGATAGATCAGATCATCAGTTTGTGTGATGTCGACGAGCGAAAGAATGAGAAAAGGTCGCGCGAAAGAAAGGCTGACTCGGACTCATGTAAGCACAATATTTACCAATGATTTAAGGTTTAAGCCACCAAAATAAGGTTTCGGCCATTTCCGAGTTGAGTGGCAGTAAGGTCATCTGCTTCTAGTCAGGATGCCAAGAACCGGCAGAATTATATACACTGTATATGTTGGGATTTGAAAGAAGAAGAATTTTGGAGTCATTCGCACGAAAGCATAATGCGAATACCGGTAGATAGCTAATTCCAGTAGTGATATAATACATTGAGTATTTGTTTATTGTTCGTTGGAGCGATGCCCGACGGTAGACATTAAGTATTGGCTACATACACCTATCACTTCCAACTTCGGGCACCAAACCAGCACCATTCACGAGTCCACGAGCAGAGTACTCGATTTTCGTGCTACACACTGCTAGTGCTAGTCGACACGCTTACGAGCCCTGACTCCTCCTGGAAAGCAATTGAACTCATACAAGTTGCTAGTTCGGAGTTACGCGTGAGCTTGTCGTTATAGCCTCGAACACTAAGGATGAGACGTGGTCCCAGCACGAACAATTGCACGAATATGGCGATTTGAAGTATGGCATAATAAATTTGAGCTCCCACGGAATATGAGTCCTATAGACAAAACAGTGGTCAGACGTAAGATGCCAGTCACAAATCGGCACACATACTATTATGTTAGGAGACAGACAGCCAAGGCTGAAACAAGAAACGGCAGCAAAGCTAGCACACGTGGAACTTCAGCGAAAGACAATCAATCGCGTTAAGATTGGGAGCTCACGTTGCAAAGTAAAGCACATGAGTTTCTATTAACACCGTGAAACAGTCCCCTCTAGGCCATCTTGGAAATTGCCACCCATTGTCATGGAAATGTTTTACAGTAATCCAGGCCGCAAGACAGAGTACAATGCCTTCCCACACAATGCGGAGTATCCAAACCCCGGCCAACAGAAGTTCAAGATGTTGGCTTTTATGAACCTCGTAAACACACTGATGAGTGCCGGAGAGGACGAGGTCATCTGAAATTCGTTGTATCAGCTTGATGGTTCGAGGTCTTTCGTGATAATCGAAGCATACCCCAAGGCAAAGTGCGGATTGCTAATACAGACAGTACTCCACAGGCGGCTGTGATAGTTGGAAAGACTGCAATGAGAAAGACGAGGATTTTTTTTGATCCCTGATACATGGCATATAATCGAGCAATCATGATGACTTGCAAGATACTTCAGTCGAATCTTAGCGGAGTGCGCAGTAACTCACTGCCGAGTATGGTATTTATGACGAAATATGTCCCTGCTTGTACCAGGAAAAATAGGGTACCTGGAAAACATAGTTACTGAAGAGTCTCGGAGCTAAATAATTTGGTCAAACTTACAGCTATCTCAGATGTTATATGGAATCCCTAAAACAGGTATTTCACTCACCCCTAAGTAGAAGTGCAGTCAGTTGGACAGGCATGGCAGGCAGACGCTGGCACAAGATAATTACCACATCTGTCATCGAAATTCCTGGGAGGCTCGCTGCTTACTGTTGGTCAGAAGAAATGGCAACAGAGTAAGGAGACATACGCAGTAGGTTGTTCCTGATAGTAAGATGACTTGTTAGTACAGTGCTAACTTGTTGACCTTGCGAACATACATAGAGTATAGTATTCCAACGTAGCGCACCTAGAATATTCTCAAGTCAGTATATATAACTTGTCAAGTGCGCCACAGCGCATAATATTGGCTACATACGATGACATATAGAAGGGTCATGAAAGACCAGCGTCGCGTCTGTCTCGAATTAGCTCGTTTTGGCGTCAATATGCGATAAGAGTTCTACTTACCCAGATCAGTTCAACCTATAAATTCATTGTTAGTAGTGCTGTTCTGGTAATGGCATCAACTCATCAACCTACCTCTTGTCGGAATGTCAGTGCTAAATGATACCGGGACATCAACAATCGCCTCGATAAGTACTGTGTTGCTTACCCCAATCATAGAGTATTGCAGTCGAAGATGCCACTGCAAAACCAGTCATAAATATAGTCAAACAGCATCGGGCCTGCTCTTCACGAACCTAAAACATAGGTGGCAACCTGATGTGTATCGTTGTCCGGCCAACCACTGGGATCAATTGAGAGTAGGATCATATCCAAGAAATATGGGTCAAAGAGTAGCGGCTTTGGTGGAGCATAACGGTGATGTTGGTGCTACATATACACCATCCAGCGCTTGTGTCGCCGAAATAGGCAGATGCATCCTTGACCGACTGCCAGTGTTTTACGTATAATCGTATGAAATTAAGTACAGAAACTTGAAGTCACAGTGGAAGCAACAAGGAAATAGTACTGCAGGGGCAGTGCTACAAAGCAGTGCATCACGCTTACCTGACACCCTGAACTATATACTACAACTATGCATTTAGGTCAGCTGCGAGGCTAGCTACCAGGATACTAGGAATCCAGACACCTTGAATTCGGATCACCGGGTTTTGTGGCACTATGATAGATGTTAAAGTCCGATACTTCTGAGAAACAAAACAAAAAGACTTCCCATTAGCCGACTTGAACGACTGACCTCGTCATTACTAGTGACGCGCTCTACCAACTGAGCTAAACGGGACATGGAAATTACTAAGACCGGCACATATTGAAGCTTAAACGTTGCGTGGGAACTACGGGTCGGATCAGAACTTTCAACAGACTGACTATCATAGTCAACGCGGCTACTACTACACGGTATTGATGCATAATGCCGTGCCTCGTAATGATAACTTCAAGTTCTTCTGAGTCTTCGACTTCCTACAGCCATATATACTTCGGCCCCAAATATTTTCACATTCCACTATTCCCGCATAATACCCGGCGCAGTTTCATCACAGCATCTCCTTCGCTATTCAATGTTTATTCAACGTTCAACCGGTACCATATTATCTATACGTGTAAAATCATTTTTGCAATTCACTGCTTTTTTGTCGTAAAGGGTTGTTTGCTGCATTGGCAACTCACGAGCTTATGTACCATAGGCAAGCTTGGCCGGCGTGTCTGATGGTTAGCACTCGTGATGCACTACGATTCGTACTCAGGAGCATCATTGGCACATTACTAAACCTTTTTCACCAGCAGAGTTAATGCATTATTGCGCCATAACCTCTCTCCTAGGCTTATACCATAGAGAAGAGATACAGCGATGGTTGCACATCTGCTAGTAGCTCAGATGAGTCTCAACTAAGATTCTACAGCAACTTGCAGGTCGTAGTTAAACTAAATGGATCTAGGTCGGTGTCAGTCCCATCAACTACTTTCAGGGTGTATTTATTTTGATACTTCTATAGGTTGATTCCGATGTGTCTATCCGCTGGCCCCTGGCCCGGGGCTTCTGCCGGATGATGGCTACGTTCTCGTTGCGAAGTGCTGTCATTCACGCTGTATCATCCACTCTGATAAACTATTTGGCCAAACCAATCAGCAGAGTCGCTGATCCGGTGCATCGCTAGGTAAACTAGAGGTTGATCCCGGTGGAGCAGCCTGATTTGCTCTTGTGATCCTCAGTAGTGCGGTCAATATTGATTTAGGACGTTTTCAGACGATCCATAGCTTCCAGCTACAATCAATTCGCAGTATTTTCTCAACTGCGTGTCGCCAAGAATATGTGCAAGCCTGCATGCTAGTTTTCCCACCCTTAACGATGCTCACTCTCTGTGATCCAACAGCGATTAACGTTATCAACGATTTACCTACCGTTGTCCCTTGTCATACTCGTAATGACCTGAGAGGGATTACTGAGGAAGCTCGATTTACGTATGTCCATAACACTGATCTTATACACCTTGAATTTGGTGTGTCTAGGGTCTTTGCGAACTCTATTCTGACACTTGCTGTGCATCCTAGATTGACGGAACTAATATTAGGTGTGTCAAATAGTACCGTTGTACTCGTATAAATCTAATGACTCCTACAGTAACGTTCGGTTACAAGGTTTTGAGAAAGACCTGTACTTGCATAGGGATCGATACGCCACAATTTTGTCCGTTCTATTTGGATACATTATCATGCAAGTGCCAGGGTGAGTTTCGTCTTTAATTGAGAAACAGCTGAACGTAACTTTTCTTCAGGAACATGTTCCTGCACTGGCTGGAAGAGGCCTTTTGTCATCATTCTGTGCTGTATGTTTACGATATCAGTATTGTCAGGTTTATCGACACTGACCGTTCATGAAGATGGCTGCTAATCGTGCTCAAGAATCACAACGAAGTACACTTCCTTGTCTTGCATAGCTCAGATCCAGTCTCTGATTGTTTGACTCAAGTGATACTGGGATTGTCATCGCCTGCTTCTTTCTTAGCTTTGCCGAAGCTCCCTTCTTCCCCGGAATTGTATTTCTTGTATCTAAACGGTACAAGCGAGACAGGTCGCCTTGAGACTAGCTCTCGTTTCTTGTGGAAGTTTTCTCAACTTTGCATTCGGATCCCTGTTTGCATCCGCTATACTCCGCGACATGCAGGACAAATTTAGTGAAGCTGCATGGAGGCAGGTGACGATCGTTTCTATAACTGAATGATGTGTAGATGGCTGTTTTACATTGAAGGCGGTATCACCATCTTGGTCGCGGTTTGCGCGATGTTCATACTTCCTGATTTTCGCATAACACCAGGTGGTTCACCCCAGAGGAAAGCGCAATTCTTATATCTCGCCTTGTAGAAAATGGCTATGGTAAGGCTGACAAGCTTGGGAAGCAGATGACCATGAAAGGACTGCGGGATCCGATGTCTGACTGGGAGACGTGGTTGCGGTCATGTTCCAGGTAGTAGGGCAGTGTTTCTTGGCCTTCTTCCCGACGCTGTGCGCGACACTGGGATATGACACGACTGTAACGCATCTTGTGGAGATCAGGTACTCCGACAAGAAGCAGAGGCATTACAAATGCTTTATTGTCTCCGATGCACTCGGCGCCCTTGCATCTATCATGTCAACCTTTACGATGGACAAGACTGCGCGCTATATTTCACTGTGAGTGGTATCGTCGGTCGTGGGTCGTCACTCTTGTGCTCAGAAACATACAGGTTCCTGATGCGGCTCGAGTCACCGCTGGATACTTGATGCTCTTAGGTTGGATCAGCAGTATTTTCTTCAGAGAACCTGCGAAGCGCGCCGTTGCTATTACTCTGATGAACGTACTGGGGCAGACAGCCAATATTGTTGGATCGTCAGTGACATGGTCATCGATCTCTTGCTCTCGCTATCTATTCACAACTGCACTTGTCTCACCCATTGTGATATCCATATCATCCGAGTGGTGGCTCTGTTGACTCGGTTGGGACTGGTCCATCGAGGTAGTTTGAGCCCCTTTTCGGCGTCCAACACGTCTCGTGTCTTTATTCCCGCGCGCTCGTTTGGCAAGTGTCTGTATTGGGGCTGCGCGACGAGAACTGGGAGGCAGGGAAGAGCCAGAACCTACACTTTGATCGCCTTGCTGTTCTGAAAGGGAGAGATCCTGGATAGTGTTGTCTATGATATGATCCTAGTCAATATATGAGGCAAAACTGAAGCTATCAAATACCATATGTATGTAGTGCTTCAGCAGCACGTATTCTCACCCTCTCCTCCTCCGTACCAGCCTGCTGAAGGTGTTGATACCATGTCGACTTTGATACTGAGTGTGGTCTTCCCCAACCCATACTTCTCGCATACACGCACGAATTTATTCGAAATCGGTAGTATCTATAATAGATTGGCCTAAGATTTAACAAATAACAGAAGCATTAAGCATACTGATGATACCAGACGTTGCACGTTGCGAGCGATACGATCGATACGAGTGCGAATGTTGCGATGCGCAGTGCGTAATGTGTCGTTCCTGCAGGGTATCGATTTCAACCGAAAGAAGCATAATTAGCGATAGCGGTGTTCCCGGTCCCTCAGAGGCTATGGCCGTATGTGGTAATTTCTTACATAATATTTAAGCATTAGAAGCTTTCCGCAAGTTCGGAACAGAGTTCCCTCGTTGACTATTGATCAAAAAAAAAAAGCTGTGCCAAGTATCTGTCCCATCACAGAACGAAACCCTGCCAGTGCTTGTTCGTACTCGTCGTCGTCATATTGATCCCTTCTCATGATTTCTTGCAAAATGACCAGATACATATCGTACAACAGGTTCTTCTGCTTTCCAGCCCTGCGGTTTACGAGAGCATTGAAGCGACGCATTTGGCGTACGCCTGGAGGCGCGTCTTTGATGTATTCGCAAGCAAAACGCGCCCACTCGAAAGATCCATCGGCTTTTGCAGCTAGATTTGTAAGCTCTTTGTCGCGGAAATCTGGTAGCCCCTTCAGCTCCTCAGATACGAATGTGTGGATGTCGCGCTCTGCCTCTGCTGCTGGAATCTCGTCCATCGACAACCGTAGAATATGCTCAGCCCCGTGAAATGCATTTTCAATATCATGAAGTGGGCGAGACGTGACGAGAATCCGAAAGTTAGATGGAAGTTCCGTGATTTGGGGAAGTCCTTTGTCCCGAAGTCTACCGGCAAGTATGCGGAGGAGGTTGCGTCGCGTCTTCTTTCCACCGCTCTCATCTAGTGCTTCGATCACGATCAAGACAAGCCCTACACTTGACGCAGAGAACTTCTTTAGCGGTTTCATGAGAAGGTCGCGCCACTGCTGGATGATGTCCGTTGTATTCTTGAGCGAGTGTGCATGCTTGACCGCATCAGCTAACGCTCGCTTCATCCCCGAATCACGGTCAGCGAGATCGCGCGCGATGGTGGAGAAAATCTTTTCATGGCGACGATCTGCTTCTTTGTGCCGATCGAAACAGAAACATGAACCAAGGCCTCCCGATTCCTTGAACCAGTTGGCGATCGTGTGGGCGATGGCTGATTTTCCCTTGCCCGCGGGGCCAGATAGCCACAGCACCCGTTTAGCAGCATCTCCGCTGTCGTTGATCCAGTCCGTAACCTGGGAAAGAATCTCCCTGCGCGTCCCTGGTAGGCACTGTTTCATGGTATCTAGTCCTGCGCCCTTCGCATAAGCGATATCCCACAGATCCAGGGTATCTCCTGAAACGGCGTGAGTGAATGTAAAAACAGAGGCATGTCAGGATCCTTACCCGTACGTTGGACGAAGACAGCCACGTCCCGATCCACTTGGTCCCGGAATTGTTGCATAAGGCCGTCCAAAGCGTCGCTGTACTGTTTGATCGTGTCATCAGTTTCCGAGATAACGCTTTTCCCGAGTCTCTTCCCTATATAATATAGTATAAGATTCATGTACAAGATACGATAGCCTGGTGACTCACAAAAGCTCTTTGTCTCCGAGTAGTCCCTGATGAAACGGGCACACTCAAGAGTCTGGTGGACGATCTTTCCGACGACATCGCGCATCGATTCAATTTTTCCAAGACTGTCATCTTGAGCCATGAAGCGGTAAACCTCAGTCAATTTCTTGAGAAGACTGAGAATCGATTTGTCGCGCTGTGCCTGCGCGATCATGATCTTCATGAAATTAGAACTTCTGAGGAGGAAACTGGACTCCAGGAGAAACCAAACATACCTTGGATGCAGCAGATAGCACGCCCAGCGCCATCTTTGCGTACGGATGTACCTATACAACTTGATTAGTTCCCTTTCAAACGACCAGAATGGCCCATACGTCTGTAATCTTCTCAAGGACAGCATCAATAATCTTGAGGGGTTGGAGATACGTCGTTTCAAAATCATCTGCGGCAGTAAGATCCGCTCGGGCATTGTCGATGGTGGATGCCATAGATATATGTTTCCCGAATGATCGCATGTTTTGTGTACCATCACAGGCACCCTGAAGTTCGGCGTCAACTAATTGGGGATCAGGTCTTCCTTCCTCGCCAGAAGAAGCAGCCTGAACCTGTGGTACCGCCAAAATTAGAGAAGAAAATCAGAGTATTTGATGGAAATACCTGCGGAGCAGGCTCTCCGGGCAGCCCTTGGTTCACAGAGTCACTGGGAATCTCAGATGTGGTGGGATGCTTGTTGTCGTTGGAAGGATGGAGATGCGACGTGCCCTGAGCGTCTCTAAGAAAACCAAAGGACTGGGATAGCAAGTTCGAGCACTTACCTCGGCTTGCTGACTCGATGAAGCCCCTTCATTTCCGACGTCGTAGACCGCAGTGGTGGGGTTGCGTGTTCGCTTGAAGCGTTTCTGTACAATCTTAGCCGTATTCAGCACAAACAGTATTCACGTCTACGCACAGGAAGTTTGTTGGTTATCCCATTCTTCAACTTCCGCAGGAACTGAGAAGATCCTCTACGAGGTTGGTTCTGGACGAATAATGCGTAAGGACTACGATAGATTTCAAGAGACGACGTACCGAGCTTTCGACTACATTTGCCTGATTGGATCTGGAAGTTCCTGGAGGAGGATCGATATCTGGCCTATGATCTTCAGTCATCGTGAGTGGTTGTAGATTTAGGTCGTTGCGAAAGAAACGGTGGGGTAGACTGAGAAGAGAAGTGGTGTGAGAAGGGAATGGGCGTCCCACTCTTTGGCAGAACTCCAAAGAATGTTCGAAGCATGATGGCCAGCACGTTGACTTCAAGGGCTATGCATTCAGCCACACAATTCCCATCGGTTCCGGCGGGGCGGGCCCATTGCTGTAGCAGACACAGCGACAGACGAAATCAAATACACATATTAGGTGTACCTGTAGAAGACACAGCTACAGAGGTTGTCAGTTACATGGGTGGTATATACGAGAATGATACTAACCTCAGCGACAGACGACCTATGGCAAATAGGAATGGTCGTGAATGCATCCAACTTGATCTGGAAGTCGAATATCGAACATATAGGAATGGCGTGTTAGTGGCCGCGTCTGACTAGATCTGACTAGTGACTGCCGCGTCACATGCTAACCAGTGGGTTTGAATATATGGATGAAGAGCGGATCCTCAGGATAACATGATGTATAAACCTTTTTGGAATATCAAAACCACGTGAACTTTTGCCAAGGTGCGTGCTGTTCGACACATTTGCAATAACGTTCATATCAGACTCGTTCCACCACTTCATGTATATTTAATCCGCTTCCCATATCCAACCCGCTACTTCAAGGATGCCGGTTCCTTCGACAGTTGCACCACACACACCAACTACTAAGTTACGTGTGAACACCTCGAACCACCTTCACAGACACGTCTGTTACTTCCGGATGTCCATGAACATCTGGCAGCTCTTACTCGCCATTGCAGGATCGTGTTTGCCTTGGACTACGTCCCGGTTTGAATCAGCAATGTCTGTTCTTATCAGGCCTTCTTTTCTTCAGAGCTGACCATCTGTTCGGCCCGAAAGAATGTTCGTTTGCAAATTCTATGTTGACCAACGTTGCAGCATCAGTCGTCCGACTCGGCGGACATAGAATCGTGGTGGTCAGGTGTGTGCATATAAATACCCAAGTACTGCACTTACTGTGATTGTTCTCCCAGCCCAGGATGGCAGCCAAATCCGAACTTCGAGTGGTTCATCCAGAAGTGGCTTCCCTGCAAGACGACAAAGAGGGCCCAGAGATATTGGAAGCATGTCGAGTCTCCAAGCGTTGGGACTCTTCCTCAAGCCCGCACGAGTTTTCCGAAGGTGGTTTGGCAGGTTGGGCAACTGCTTTTGGAGCGTAAGAAGGCAAAATATTTCAGCTGGCTCCTACTCAATCCACACAGGTTTCTGGTACAGTTTTGCGGGTTCGGGTAAGTCTGCTGCAGGTGTTGGCAGGAAATAGCTCTATGGCTGATGTAATTTAATAGTTATATCACCTCATTTGGTGTCTATCAAGGTATTGCTGCAGACAAAAGCGAGCATGGACCATTTTACATATTGCCCTCCAGACTTCTATACCCGACATTACCTGACAAATGAGACGCCGTCTGCTATATCGTGAGTTTCTATTTACGTTTTCATGGCGGGTATCCTCAAGACTTGTAGATGGATCGGGAGCACTACCGGATCTTTACTCATGCTCGTGAGCCTCGTGGCAGGTTCACTGCACGACCGGGGGTATTTGTGAGTGTATGTCTATCGGAAGTTCTCGACGATGCTCAACAAGCTTCACTAGTTACCATCTCCTAATTGTCGGATCGTTTCTGGAGTGTTTATCTCTGTTCATGTTATCTTTGTCGAAACCGGATCAGTACTACCAGGTAATGTTCCCCAATTTTCAAATCTCTGTTCCTGACTCAGTCAGATATTTCTCTCTCAAGGATTAGGGTTGGGTATCGCCACGGGGCTCTTGTATATTCCTAGCGTGGCTGTCATCTCGCATCACTTCCGACAGAGGCGCACACTGGTCATGACGTTCGTCGTTACAGGCTCATCGCTAGGTGCTATCATCCATCCGATCATGCTCAATAACCTCCTCAACGGCCCTCTTGGGTTTTCCAACGGCGTCCGTATAAGCGCAGGGTTGATCAGCTTATTTCTCTTAACTGCATGTTTGTGCATGCGAACTCGCCTTGATCCGCCGGCGATACCGGTGAACTATATCGTGGCGGCTAGAAAATGTATTCGCGATCTACCATTTATGCTCATGGTCATAGGGTGAGACCTGCAACGCACATTCTTGACTTTCTCCAAATATCCATCTTGCAGGAGCTTTCTTTCCCAGATCGGTTACTACTACCCATTATTCTTCTTTCAACTAGACTCTATCAAGCATGGTATCAGTGTTCATTTTTCGTTTTACTCTGTGGGTTCCAGCAATATGCGAGTCATCCGCGGCGTCTGCTGACAGAATCTCTAGTTAGTTATCTTGAATGGGTCCAATTGCTTAGGGCGATTCACGTCAGGGTTTATTGCGAGGTTCACGGGGGTTGTGAATTTAACCACAGTGACGGCAATTTTGTGCAGTGTGCTCATTTTTGGCATGATTGGGCTGAGTAGCTTGGCAAGCGTCGTTGTGCTTGGCGTGATTTATGGCTATCTTTCAGGGCTGAGTAAGTAATTTTTTCAGCTATCATTAACACGGGTTCATCACTGCATGTAGACGTTGCGATGTGGAATGCACTCATGGCTACTTTAACGCTCGACGTCTCTGAGCTTGGGCGAGTGATCATTTATGTTTGAACGTACGATCCATCTGACCTGGATCATAGCGCACGGATGGGCATCTGTCTCTTTGCTTGTGGTGAGTATAATCATTACTATTACTTCCATGTTATTCAAACTTGTCGCGATTATTGTATAGGAATCGGAGATTTGATTGGTGGGTGCAATGATGTCGGTTCTAGCTTCAGATCGTAATTCTTTGTCCAGGAACACCCATATCTGGCGTTCTGCTAACATCTAATTATACGTGGTGGATACCGGGTCTGTTCTCCGGGGTGAGTCGATCGTTACTATCATTTTATCCAGAGTTCGCGCTCAGTCCACTAGATCGTTTCACTGGCTGGTGCCATGGCATTTATCATAATGCGACATATGTTTCTCAGAAGGCGCGCGTCCTAGGTAGGTCTTCATGCTCGTGGTTTCCGGAGATGAAGACTTAGCTCTGTTCTTGTACTTGGTCAACAACACTGGGAACGGCAGCAGGTCCTTTCCACAAGGTTCATCTGTCGCTTGATTGCTATCAGGATGATAAATAGGCGTGTTGTGCAATTTCTTCCGATCGGATTCCGGCCTAGAATACTGTTGAACAAAGTCTTCTGACCGGAAAGAAATATATTGCTTACTAAAAATGTCGACCAACTCAATATTCTGCAGGATCAGAGTGTCAGCATCATTACGTGGAAGGTCATCATCGCTCAAAACACTTGGCATGCCGTCGCCATTATCTCGGGTGCGAAAGTCCAGATAAGCCCTGACCAGGCCTTCCATCTGAAGATCCCAGTTTGCATTCTGAACGTTAATACGGTCCCCACGTGTGCGTGGATCAACGTAGTGGCTAGCACGCATAAGTGCATGTTAGCAAACATGAAATCAAATAACTTACAATCCAGAGAGGTCTGCCATCTGCTGAGCTAGCCCCTGGAACACCTCGTACTCTCCGCCCTCGTGGCTAAACTCGGCTCCCTCATCGCCGGGGGGAGCAGTGTATGGTATAGACTCAATATCCGTGTCAAAATTGACGAGCATAGTCTCAACAGCTGCACGATCTTCAGCTGACATCTCTGCGGAAATAAGAAGACAAACATCTAAGAAAAATGGACACCATACCTTGTATACATGATTGCTGCTTGGCGTTCACATGTTCCCTTCGTTGGATTTGTTGTCCTGCCTTCAGTACATCAATCGTTCGCACAGAGCGTCGAAAACCATGTTTTATGGTTGCCTTCGACAGCCCTGTGATCCTCCTCGCTGATGGTCGCGACATGGGTGGTAGAGAGTATAGTAGGCAGTAGATAGTGTGATTGAAAGGTGAGGGTGGCGTCCAGAGCGATGGTACAAGGTCTATGGAGGCGTAGAAAGCATGCACCAATGCTAAGGGTGGTAGATGGGTGGTTGAGAGATGAGGGTGGTGTCCAGA
This sequence comes from Suillus tomentosus, assembly GCA_016647685.1. Lineage (NCBI taxonomy): Eukaryota > Fungi > Basidiomycota > Agaricomycetes > Boletales > Suillaceae > Suillus > Suillus tomentosus. Next base: position 24,605 of record JABBWJ010000119.1, read on the forward strand.
GCCGTGGCGCTTGGTCCAGCAGGCAGATTCACGTAGGAGGTGGTGAAAGACGCTGTTGGGGGCGCAGGAAGCCTGTGTCGACGGCTAGAATGGGTGGTAGGCGACGTTAGTGGTGGTGGATAAGGGCAAAGGGCGCGCGAGAAAAGTCTCACCTAGGCGGTGTCCAGAGCTGTTGTACTTGGTCCAACAGACAGATCCACGTAAGATGGTGGTAAACGACGCTGTTTGTGGCGCAGGCCCATGTCAATGGCTAGAACAGATGGTAGACGACGTTGGTGGTGATGGAGAAGGGCAAGGAACATGAGAAAAGAGTCTCACCTAGTTTGGAAGCTTAGCGCATGGCGGGGCGTGTCGGGATGATGCATTAGGCGTTAGGGTTCGGGATAAAAGTATTTCGGCAATTATTAGCAAGCTTTTTAGCCAGGTAGGTCTGGGGGAGTTATTAACTAGCGGATTATTAGCTGCTTTTTAGCCAATCACGTGATGTTGATTTTTAGCAGGCGAAAAACTCGCTAATAATCCTAGCTAATTAGCCAACGCAAAAAACACTCATTCCCATACCTCCGGACACTCGTCATCGCTTCCATTGATATCCTCAGCCTCCGCCTTGCCCTTCCCTGTGCTGTCCACATTAGGTCGCGATTCTGCCAACACTGCCAACAAACCATCCGCACTCAGATCTACCTCAGATTCAATGTCGAAGTCGGCGTTTGTCACCATGGCTGCCGCAGAACTCGTTTGCACATGATCCAACCACGTACTGGACTCGTCGTCTTCAATTTCTTCACCTCCTTCAATACTTTCGGCTGATAGCAAGCTGTTCTTCGCATCATGATGCCGTTTACCCTCTTTTGCTTCGGATCCAAACAGCTCGGTGTCATCTATGGTAACTAGTCGATCATCTGTCAGTAGTAGAAGCTAGCCGGTCGACTCAGAATACTATTCCTGACCTGATCGCTCGATATCTGAGGCACAGTCAGCTGTAGGGAGTTATTAGCATTATTAGCCTCGTGATTTTTGCGACGAGTTATTAGCGTGTTAATAGCTAGTTATTAACATGCTAATTAGCATGCAGCTAATAAGCAGGGAGTTTTCTCCCGAACCCTATTAGGCGTAAGATAGGTGGCAGACAGTGCCGACAGTGCCGAGCTACTTACCTACGCCAAATACCCAAAGGTCCTAGGTTATTTGGGACAGCATTTAATGCTGGTGTTGAGGATTGCTGCAACTAAGCCTAATAATAGTAAGCACAGCACATAACAAACCACTATAGTAAGGCTTACACATCGGGGTTATCGATATTTAGGAGATGTTTTTATGTCGTACCAAATGTGAAGAAAATATTTGAAATTTAAACCGACATAAAGATGGGGACATAACTTCAAATTTTGGTAATGTTTTGGACGACATACAAAATTTCAAGCATTGGCAACCATATTCCCACCGACTATACGAGCTCATGCCCGCTGTGCCTTCGGCACAAATCGAAGGAGCGCTACGCGCTCCTTCAGAGGAGGAAAATGAGTGTTGTTCCTTCGTCACAGGAAGCCAAGGAGGGCTACGCCCTCCTTTGGCTTCCTGGCCTCAGGCTGCATCCTAATAAATTGTGCATTTGCCTTCAAATGGTAATACAGTAGATATGCTCATATTGCATAATGCATAAAAAATTATAACAAATCAGGATCCAATCTTTTTGAGACGCACCAAGTCATCCATTCATAGAAATGAGCTTGGTCCATATATTGCTGTTAATGTATAATTTTTTGCACCCAAGAATGATTTTCTAGTGATTTGTTTGTATTTAATTTATTTATGCATTATGAGCATATCTACTGTATATGTGATTGGAAAAAATGTTACCCTGGGGTATACCCATGGTATCTATCTCTGGTACCCTTCAAAAACCCACACCCAAAGCCTGAGGGTAAGGGTATCCCCATGCTAATCCCATCTCCCTAATCCCGTCTTCCTGTCTTCTGTCTCCCATCTCCCATCTCCCTAATCCCGTCTCCCTAATCCTGTCTCCCGTCTCCCGTCTCCCGTCTCCCGTCTCCCGTCTCCCGTCTCCCGTCTCCCGTCTCCCGTCTCCCGTCTCCCGTCTCCCGTCTCCCGTCTCCCGTCTCCCATTCTCTCAGTTTCCCTGTCCTCTCATTCTCCTGTCTCCCGTTCTCTCAGTTTCCCATTTTCCTGTCCTCCCATTCTCCAGTTTTTGAGTCTCTAAGTGGTCTTTTTCTCCCTTTTGTTATTTTCTCATAACCTTCTGTCATTCATCTCCCAGTCTCTTTATCTCATATTTGTTTCCCCCTGTCTGTAATTGTATTTAAAAAACACTACCATAACAATTATGGTAGGAAAACACTCAAATCTAATCACACATCTGCCTTGCCCTGCTCAAACACATCTTTTTCATTATTTAATGTTATGTACATATACATTTACCAAGGTCGTGCTAAGTTCCCAAAGGGCAACACTATTTGAGTCGGCGCTCGCAAACACGTGACAAAACCACGCGAGTTGCCAAATCGAGGTTAAGCGAGGTAAGCGAAAACCACATGGCCTTTGGCGAAATACGCGAAACATGCGAAATACGCGAAAGCCACGCGAGCGCGCGAACATTTCCGAAAACCGTTGTACTTTACTTCTTAGATGTCAACAACAATAAGAAATTTAATCCAATTCTCTGCGTGTGCTCAAATTTGAAGTTTAATTCAGACCTAAAATGGCAGACAAAACATGAAATTTGGGACATGACTATATGCCTGCTTATTTATCAAGTTTTGTCTGACAATTAGGACACCCTGAAAATTTGAAGTTTACACCGGTGGCAAAATGTGATGACAAAACTTCAAGTTTTGTCTGCAGACGAAATGAATCGCCCGATCATCGCCCGCCCATTGCCCGACCATTGCCCACACATAACTCATTCGTCGCCTGCTTACCACCCGAACTCGTTACCTTGTGTATGACATTTGCAGATATGCGAGAATTCAAATATACACTGTTATTATCATGGATATCTAGTAATAACATATGACACCGATACAATACAATACAATACAATACAATACAAAAGATACAATCGTCAGTATGAATCATTGAGAGGGTTTAGCTAAATCTGTCAATCGCGAGATAGGGATAAAATTACTGCATGAGAGTCAGAAACCGCCCACCGTGCAAAGTGGCCAACTACCCAGGACACCTTGACTTTTTCGAGACTACTCTGTAAGTTTGTCGAGTACAACTTGGCCGGAAAATCGGGATACATCGAGAAGGGGTCATTGTGAATATCCAGTGGGAGATGTCGCTGTACAGCGAACGACATTTCTCCTGTCGTCGTACCATAGATATATATGATACTAGCGGGGACAGGGGTCAACGATCTATCTCCGTCGGGATAGAACAGAATCTGGCTGTTTCCCAGGTGCGTAGATGCCCTGCTGTAAATAATACCATCAAACTTGAGTGAGGCCCGTAATACTGCTTTTCGCCGTCGGATAAGGGTATATAAATCCTCAGGCACTGCACTGGTCGTTGCCGAGTCAGGCGCCTGGACGACATCATCCATAGGATCTTCAGCAAGCTCTTGGTGGGGATCTATAGCACCCTTTGGGGCATATACTTTATCGAAAAGGACCCTGCACTCTTGGATAGCAGGCGGACAGTCCGGTCGAGCGAGCCAACAGCGAAACCTAGTAGCCTTGATATACGAACAAAGCATTGTGTTCTCGAGCTCCCCTGACAAGATATCAGTCTACTTTTTTCGTTCCGTATAATAAGGGCTCACCAAATTTGTGATTTACGGGGAGATGTTGAAGTATCCCAATCAGACGCTCGAAGGGAAAACTCCACCACGAGTGGGCGGGCCCGAATAGGAGTAGATAGTCATATAAGTGGAAAGACACATGGTGATTTGGGCGGAGAGAGAAGGTAGGATGGATCTCCTTCAACTTTCCGACATAACCAGAGATGTACGAGCGATACGCTTTCGCTCGTCTTGCAGTCATGGTTCGTGCACATGCAATATACACCGCACCGACAAGTTCCATAGTGTGATCAAGAACAACTTTGAGGCGGACAGCGAGTTCATCGGAAGAATGTGAGGTACCAGCTCCCCACAAGCTCACAAGGGAAATAGGAAGGTAGACCATGATGAATGATCGCCACTCATCAGCTTTAAGCGTCCCAGCAGATGCCTCTCCAAAATTACTAGGGACTGAACCAAGCCAAGTGGGGACAGATGTATCTCGAATGACGTCGCAAATACGTCCAAGCACTTTTGCTGTCCCAAACTGAGGTTCGTCTTGGGGAGCAGCTAAAGGCTTTCCACGACGCTGTATATGAGCGTTAGGAAACTCAGGACAGTAAACACGATGGCGAAGAACTTACCCAGTCGAGGAGGACTTTAACATAATCTATCTTAAATGTTCTACCAGCTTTACTTGGCATACAACCCAGGGTATTGCAGACGAACTTCAATGGTTCCGTATTCTTGTGCAACAGAGAGTCCTTCAGCTTGTTATAACAAGCCTCTTCGTCGGAAATACTCATCTGGGAAACAAGGAGAGTCTGGATCGCAGATATCTGCGTCATTTCCTTCGATGTCATTGTCCCGGGAGGCACTTCGCCAAAATCATACGTAAATGCGGGAATGACAGAAGTCGATGCGGTTGACCTCGAAGTCAAACCAAGTAGATTACGAGTGTGGTGAGGAACTAAGCCTTCCAATAGGCAGTGCATTGGATCAACAACCAGTTGCCGAGAGGGGTCCCAGTATGGTAGATGCCAAAGCTCGGAATAACGCACGCCATGAGCCTTGAACAATGTTTCACGTTCACCGGACGTGGCAGCGTCTCTCCACTGCTCCGCATATACTCGGAGTTCGTCTCTATTGCGAGGTTTCCAATTCTCGAAGTCTACTCTTCCATAAGTAGACTTGTGGTAGCAATCACATGCACTACAGTAAAAATGACTACTAACTCCGGCCAGAGAAGCGATATGTCGAGCAGCAGGAAGGTCACAAACAACCAGGGCAACGGCACTTTGAGTAACGCGGCCATCAGGGTAACAGGCAGTTTTGGAGAATTTGACACCGCACTTCCATGCGTCTACTAAGTCGTTGATGAGCGGTCGGATGTAGTGGTTGAGATTTTCTAGTGATGGCTGCTTTGGACCTGGGATGATGCCTGCAACATACATGTTCTCCGGCTTGTATCTAATATCCAATGGTAGATTCAAGCACGCCATGGAGATGATTCCACAGGATGTGCTAGCTCCGCGTATATTCAACCCTTCCGGATTGAAGAAGTCCACAAAAAGGGCGAAGGCATAGCGCCCTTCCTCTCCTCTGTCAACAAAAAGCAAGCCTGGCTCCGGGCCACCAAACTGACGGAGGAATTGAGATTCAAATGGATTTTTGACGAAGGGCGGATGAGGAGAGTTAATGGATTCCATGAGATCATCGCACGCCTGATCCATTACAGCCTCGATATCTCTACGCGAGAGGAGACTAGCAAGATAATCTTTGAAGTCGTGGTACAAGAAAATCTTCTTGGGCCTGGGTTCTCCGTCAGCGCCGACAAGTAAATCTTCGCCACATTCAGTCTCGGGAGTAGGACAATGTGTGCAATATTTGGGGTATGTTGGGGTGGTTGAGCCTGGCGCATAAATCAGCGCGTAGGTGCAATGACAACTGCAAACGGCATACGGGATGGTTGTCCCGGTAAGGTGGAATTTTGCCTCCGCACTTTCCGATGTTAATGGGATCTGCTTGAGGATGTTTTCGTGTGACGAGCTAAGACTACCGTCCGACTTCCGAAATGCAAGGAACAGTATGATGATGATAATCTTCACAATCAAATCGCAGCTACTCCTGCTCATTCCCATGATAACCCTACATGCGACGCAAAGTAATAAGACGACTTGGCTGATTTCATCTGATCGATCAACTGAAACCTGAAAGGTATCTATCGTACAATAAGCAAAGAACCCGTGACCCACATGCTCGTTGCTTACCGGTATTAATCTCGATGGGTACCAGCACATTGTCAGACGGCTTATGCCTGCTGATCTGGGCGGCCAAGTCATCAATCTGAGTGATGATTGCCTGCTTTCGCGCCATTATGACATCTGCCCGTCGACTGACATTCTCGACAGCTTTGCGAAGCAAAGGTACCTCGCGGCCAGCGTCATTAAGGTTACCAGAATCCAGTAGCAAGCGGAAGATCCGTTGAATTCGGGACTCGATGTTGTCAAGGACATCTAATGCCCTCATGGTTCGCCGATCGCGTTCCTTCTTGGATACTTTCTCGCCAGCACCCTTGCGGATTGACTTCAAGGGTGGTGACAATGTTAACCGCCCGAGTTCATCCGCCAGAACACAGACATGGGATGGAGCGATGCTGCTGCCAGCGGTGGTGCATGCGGAAAGATTAGAGGTGACGGCCGCGGGCTCAGCATGTTCAGCCTTTACACGCTGGACATGAGCAGCGATTAAGCGTTCTGCCATCAACACTCCTTTTGGTGCGCCTGATTCGTCGCATCCGCCCCTGGTAATACACTCCTGACACATGCATCATTTGAGCGATGGATGGGACGCAGGCATCAGGTGAATGACGACAGTATGTACCGTCGTCTATGGGTGATGGTTAAGTCTAGAAGAGTAAAGACCGGGATATGACCATTTAAATACGATAAAAGAACAAGGACAAAGTGGGGGCGACTCACAACAACGTAAAATTTACAAGGAAAGCAAGGCGACAAAGTACAACATGCCTACTTACATGGGCGCCGATAACGATAAACGAATGCGGATGAACGTTCTGAGTATTTGCCAGAAGGAGCGTAGCCACGCGGGAACGGAAATGGAATAAAGGTCCGGTGGAGGCAGGCAACGAAAGGATGGCATGACAGTACATACCGTCATGCCAAATATTATCGATGATAGATGAGGCCCCAGCAGTCGAAGTTGGCTCCTCATAGAAATGGAAGAAACAGAGGCGAGCGACAACACGACAGTACATACCATCGTGCCAGGACAATAAAGGATGACTACTACGCTGAGAGCAGTAAACTGCACTCACATGACTAAAGCCTAACTTATGCAATCAACAAGCCTCAACACAACCACCTCCAAGTCCTTTTCGACTGATCAACTCTGAACGCTCGGTGGTATGTACTGCCGAGTCTGAGTCGAGTCCAAGTCTTCCTCCCACTACCCAGCGGTCTGTACTGCTGAGAAGTGTCGGGTTATTGTCCTCGCCTGACCATTTTCGGCTCAGCTAAAACCCTGTGGTCGACGCAGTTACCGGGCGACGACAAGCAGTCCTTCAAGCACCTCAGTCAAGCGAATTTTTCTGGCAGTCAGTTGCCTGCTCGCAACATATTTATATTCAGCTCCCAATTGTTTCGCGGGTTTTTGTTTACCTAGGTTCTTGATCTTTTGTTTTAGTGACTCCTGTATTACTACTTGTAGCACTATGTGCTCATCTTTTTGTAGTCACTTTGAATCTGATAATCCGACCTCTCCTAATATGATTCTACCCTTGACCTTCGACGTACTTTCCTTACTTTCCACATCACTCCCGGCGTGAACCGCCGTATGTACCGTCGCATGTCCTTTCATTGCCTACCTCCAAGTTCGATGGTCTCATCTCTCACACGACGGTATGTACCGTCGTGTCATCAAGTCATCCTTTTGTTACCTGACACATTGATTGTTGATTTACATCCTTTGGAGCATACATACAATACATACACTACACTACCGCAACCTGCATCCATTTGAATCTTTTGTCTGAGATTGATAACTTCTCGACCTGACGTTTGCTGAGGCCCATGAGCCATTCTTCGCTATACAAGGCTTTTGGCAATTCCTCAGCTGGTACCCTGGAGGTCTTCGGATTCCCGGCTGCGCGTATCCTTTTCATTGGCTTTGAGCCTTGGGGGGCGAATATATCGTCATCCGCAAGCCTCTGGTGATCGACGATATCCAATTCGCGTTCTACCGCACGACGCCATACCATGTTCTTGACCCGAAGGACTGTTTCAATATCATTCTCCAAATCGCTCTCTTCCGAACTCATACCACATTCTCCCAACGTCTTCACTAGTTGCTGAAGCCACTGCCACGCTGGGAGGTCCTCTTCTTTATCATCGGTCTTCTGCTTAACGAGATGGTCAAGAACTGTTGCTCTACGGAGATATTTCTGAGAAAGTATCAGTGCTAGAACCGTCTGGATATTGCGAGCATACGTTTCTGCGACGTGTCGTTTGACGAGTCACCTTCAATAATTCGTCCTTCTTCGCGATTAACCTCTCCTCTACCTCCGCGGGAGTTTCCAGCACACCCTTTGCCGTGACCTTAGGCTGGGCACACGTCCAGACCGTACGCAGTCGCTTGTAGCGATCTCGAAGAATTTTCCTGAAATATGCCTCTGACCTGGCGAATGGCCACCTCTCTTCATCGCCCCTTCTCCGTAATTCTCCAAGTAGCAGATCGATGATTCTACTATTCCAGGGGGTTTTGGACCCGTTCTTGGTATCGAACGCGAGGTTTTTCAGATCAGGACCTGGGCCATCTTCATATTCATATGAATACACATCCTCACGACGAGCTGCCTCATGGGCTATGAAATCAGCATCTTGAGAAATGTTGTAAAGGCGTTTATGACGAGCGAGAGGGTCACGAGGAGTCTAGAACGACAAAGACAAGATCTCAGTTGTCTCGAACGAAAACTCTATAACGGTGCGTCTACCTAGAACGACAAAGACAAGCTATAACTAACGTTAGACGCGTTGTAAACTCTAGGGACTTGTTGGCACGTACATCTCAGTTGTCTCGAACGAAAACTGAGATGCACCTGCGGTACTGCTGGTAATCTTATAGTAAGTTGGTCAGGTACTGGAACATATGAATGAGAGACTGAAAAATAAACTAGGACGCGAGCCGACGTCATACGTCGCTCGTCTTCGTCCGTTTTGGCGCGCGCTCGAACCATTCTCCCCTTATCACTCGGATCCTTCGGACTCTCTCGACTCGGATCTCCCCCTGGCCTCGGATCTCTCGGTCTCGTACTCCAACATGTTGAACATATCTTTGAAGAGACGCCGCACTTCTCCCCACTTCGCCGTAAGTGTGGGAGCTTCTATATGATGTTGGGCTTACCAGCAGGAAGTCTCTTTCGTAGTTTGATTCGCTTGCCTTTTCACGCTGTACTTCTTCCTCCTCTGTCTTTCTCCTCCGGGGACTGCGCTTTTTGAGACCCGAAAATTCTTTGTCGACGAGAACACGTCTCAGTGCAGCCTCCACACCTCTTGCGATTGTGTCCTCCATGCTGAGGCTGGCACGAGGCGATGGATTGTGCTGCTCAGGTGGTGGTACATCTTCTTCGGATGATTCACGAGGGACTTCCTCGGTGTTCACCTACTGTCGTCAAATCTTGTATCGCAGCCAACAGCATCAGACCCTTACCTCTGCTACTATTGATACAAGGCGAGTCCTGCATGATACTCCACGAGTTCTCTTTATCCTTCTAATCGCATCAAGGCATGGGGTACCTAACGACAGTTTTGCGGATGGTGCGGATGACTGCCCTGTGTCTCTCCGCAGAGGGGGGTCATTATCAATTTCTATATCATCGTCCTGTACCCTGTGACGCCTGGCAAATCGTTGTTCCATCCTGGCCAGCTCGCTCTCTTTTTCCGCCTGGAGTGCATTCAAGCAGATTTCAGCATATTGCCTGTGAGTTTATGAAACAACATTCTCACCTTCAACTTCTCAATTTCATGCTGTAGTCTCCTTTCCATCTCCGTGAAGATGGCACTTGATTGTTCTCGACACTACCTTGATCATCATGAACCATTTTCTTGTTAAGTTGTTTAGCTCACCTCTTCTTCTTTCCTTTTCCTTAATTCTTCCTCTCGCCTGGCCAGTTCTTCACCCAGCTCTGCTTCTCGCCGCCTCAATTCTTGTGTAAATCGCTCGCGAGTTTCCTCCAGGATTTTATGCATGCCAGCGTCTATTGCCTCGCGATTCGCCTGGCTGAGTGTTTCGCGACTTTCTCTGATATAATCTTCAAGTTGCTTCTGCTGTTGGGCGCGGTTCTCTTGCTGCTGAGCGTGGTTCTCCTGCCATGCCACGATGTCAACATGCATTGTCTGTCGAATGCTGCAAAGGAATTACCTTGAGTTCTTGGTGGACCTTTTCTAGTTGCTCTTCCCGCTCTCTTAGAGCTGCTTCCCACTGCTTTTTTATATCGTTTTGCTACGGCCACCGTCACATATTGGTAATTTGCAGTAAGATACTACGAACCATCTGCATTTCATGCCTCATAGTGTTGATCTGCTCCTCTTGACTGTATACGGTCTGGCGCAATGTCTCTGAGTAGTCGACTTCTTTAATGCGACGCTTGTCCGATGTCTGTATAGACTGAGCTAGTTATTAACTTCTCTGTACTAGTCGTACCTTATCGACGACCTGCTTTTGTTGTACATGCAGCCTTTCCCTCTTGTCAAGAACCGTCCTTGTGGCGGGCGGGCTTGTGACATCCTCTACAGTCTCTTCAAGGTCCATCTGGTCTATCTCCCCGCTTGATCTAATTGGAGGTACCGTATTGACGATCATATTGGAAGGCTGACTTGTATTGTCTTCCATGGCATCGTCAAATAAGCCTACATCGTTGTATGTTTGAACATCTTCCGGAAGAAAGCGCGTTCGTACTGACATGGCAATAGGAATTGTGATTTAGGTTTGGACGTATATGTCTTTACTTTATATGCAGCCTTATCGCGTGCTTTTCGGTCATGAGTCGGGATTGAGATTGAACAAGGAATATATTAGGTTTGGCTTTGAATTAATTTGAGTTCAAAAAGCCACAAGTTAACACTTATTGTTTATTGTCGTAGTTAATATCCTGGTTAATCAAGACAATAGCTATTGTCGTGTGCGATGTGCTCGGTTCAAAGTCATGCTCGGTTCAAAGTCGTGTACGGTGGGTGTGTGGTTGGTGTGCTCGGTTCAAAGGGGAACTACTATAAAATCCAACTTTCATCGCCCACTTTCATCGCCCACTTTCATCGCCCATTCCCTCACGTTATCCTTAGCGCTGGTCGCCTTGTCACTTATTTTTGTCATTCCTTTGCTGCAATGGTCAACACTTGCGGGTATATCTTCCCTACGTCGTTTGTAAGTTACCTTACCTCACCTCACTCCTGATCCTCGCTGACAGCTGTATAAGACTCCAGAGCTCCATTTGCGTTGTAGGCTGTATTCTGTGTCGGGGAGTAAACCTCGCCAGGTCACTATGTTGACGCGATGCTCCAATCGCTCGCGCAAAGCCCAACGCTTTCCCGTTGTTGAGAGCCTCCTGAATTACGCTGCCGTGCAGCCTTACGTGCATAATTGTTTTGTTACCCTACATGAAGGGAGACACATTTACCAGTTTTGCGTCTTCTTCAAGCGACACTGTCGTCTGGGAGTCAACCCCCTTCTTAGCAGCGTAGAACACATATTCCGAGGTGACGCAGTTGTGATGAGGGTTGGCATTAGCAGTGGCTCTGTTGTGAATATGCGAGGCAGGGACAATGCGCTCGCTGACTTTATCATGCATCAGTGAGTTCAGTAGATGGTCATTCCTTGAGCCTCGTTGATCTGGTACCTGTCAGATTTACACGATACATTAAACATCTTTTTCGAGCAAGGATCCCACGCACTCTCACGTTTGTGAAGCCACTAAGCACTCGGCTCAACCATTGGCTGGTTTCCAGGTTTCATGAGGCGGTAGTTTGATACTTGAAAGTGATTGTATAATGATTGTAGTAAATAATAAATGAGGTTCGCCCAGAGGGCGCTGTCATGAAGGATACGCAAACAACGAGGGACGCTATAACAGTGACCACAGGATAACGCACACGACGGTACATACCGTCGTAGATGGCTGGTCGACGATCGGTGGGCCTGTGGGGTCAGAGTAGCAAGGTTGAATTCGGTAAAAGGGAGGGAGGTAGCTATTAAGAGAAATGATTTACGACAGTACATACTGTCGTGTCAGGAATGACCCATCAACGGCTGAGTCGTAACTCGAGTTCAGGTCTTTCTACATGCATCCCTACGTCTATCACTCCGCTTAATTTTTGCTCAATGTGCCCTTATTCGAGACTAGGTCCCAACAAATATCATGCTGACATTTTCTACGGAGTAATTTACGATATTGATATAGGGGACAGGATGAATCAAGTGGCCTGTAGATTAGCATTAGCCCTGACCTTCGCAATAATAATAGAGCTCACAGGCGATGTATGTGTCTTCCTCTTGCTCTTGCCCAAAGCCATCCCTGCTTCCTTCTGCCTAGCACGTCCCGACGTGTATTTCAGACGCATCATGATGATATCATTCACCGGCCAGCAACTACTGTAGTTGTCTAGGTCGGGGAAAGCATCAACAGCCTAATAGATCATGAGATTGTGGATGATCGCCATAGAAGGTGTACTGACTTTGTCGCGCACATATCTCAGGAGCGCAGGGCTTTGGGAAGAGGTGCACTTTGTGGTATCGAGATGTTCCTCGACAAGGTGGTGCATAGATTTCTTGAGGCATTGATTTAGTAAGCAGCAGACCGCAGTGAGAACATGTCACTAACCTTGAATTTCGTGTATGCCTTTGGACTCCAGTTTAAACTCTCCTGGAGCGTGTATCCTCCCCGCCCCGGATGACCAGGTTCGCCAGGGGGCTTGGGTATCTTTGAGTCTTCTGATAGACTCGCGGCCAAAGTAGACGAGCCACTGTCTGACACCGAATCAATGGAGTCGGAAGAATCGGAAGATACGGGTGACCGAGAAGAAAACCGCTCCAATGAGACTCTCTTCGGGTACGGCGAGAAACAACGATTGGTCTTGGATGATGGCGCCGCAAGTTTGATCTCAGGCGTGCCCTTGAGGGCAGGAATAGGTGGGACGATGGTGCTAGCTTTGGCAGGGAGAATCTCATCGGAGATGAGTATAGTTGGGTGATGAGTACTTCCAAATAACTCAAGCTGGTCGGTAAGCATGGGAGGAAACGGTGGTGGAGCACCAGGCTCTTGGTCGTAGAAGGGAGAGACAGGTATCGTTGTGTTGCGCATGACGGTGGCGATGTGAGCGGGTATGAACGAAGGTAACCTTCTAGCAAGATTTATGAGTATGGCACCACTTCGACTGCCATATTGGGTTGAAACAATAACCAATTACGGATCAACAAATACGTTGTCCAGGACGGCGATGACAAAAAAGATGAGAATAGAAAGTACAATGGATTTTAATAGACGACTGTAATATAAGATTGGCCCTAAGTTGCTCATGAAAAAACCGAACACAAAAGTCAGCAAAATGATCGCCATGGAATCATGAACAAAAGTTTACTAAAACAAATAGAGTCATTATACAAATAGGCTGCAAGTTAATGAGCTGGCAATTACAATTGATAAGATTATACGCGACAATGTCTCTCTTTGCCTGGTCACTCTTCACGAAATCAACGCAACACTTCCAACATCGAGCGTGCCTCTCTACCTATGGCGGTTCTATCCATGCGCTTGCAATTTCCAATGATGGCCAAGCTCTTGCATGCGGTGGTAACTCACATGCGTTCTAATTATGGCAGGGTGCTAACAAACAAGTAGGCACCGAGGGCGTTAAACTCTGGGATACCAGATCACGAAAAGAACTCACATGCTCTCCCCTTAACTGCGAGTCGCGGGGTACAGTCAGCTGCGCTGTCTGGATCACCACAAGACTAGGCATGGCGGAAACACTTTGTTATGGAACCGGTTTAGGTTACGTGGCATTCTTGCGGCGTAGCCCAATAGATGTAAGAGAATCCTAGTTCATCGTTAGGCCTTCGCCTGACATCAACAGATGCATTTTCAGGAGATTTGCGTTAGGAGACTCGGATCGGGCTTTGAAATTACTTGCATGTCATGGGATCCGACGTCCTCTGACGCAGGTGCGCGGATAGCAATCGGAACGAGGGACAAAATAGTTCAGGTCCTTGTCCTCAACACAAATTCGCAACTGCAGGCTGTGTTTTCAGTGCGACTAGACAACACAGTACCTAAGTCTGTCGCATTTGCAGACGACCGAGGTGTCTATGCATTTGGACTGTACGATGGTAATTTCATCAAGTTGAATGGCGACGACGGCACGGTGGTGAAGGAGTATACCTGTAAATCAGTGATGTCAGTCCACAGCTCACGATCAATATACAAATCACTAACATTCTGTCAGCGGTCACGCAGCCGTCAATCAGAAGAGAGGCGTGTTTGTGGTCGACAACGCAGCAGATGGTTTTACGCTGTACCGACTTGACGGCAATGAGGAGCCAGTTCGAACATTCGTAACTGCTCCTCCGAGTGTGTCAGTACCCAAACAGGTGGCATTCGGAGAAGAAGGAAGATTGATTGTAGGAGGAAGCGACAATGGATCAGTGTATGTATTTGAAAGGAAGACAGGCAAGCTACTTGACACTCTTCGCCACTCCAATGGAGGCCTGGTGCAGACCATCGCTGTAGGTATTGAATTTTTGCCAAGGATAAGATATTGACAATCTTCTAAGACCCGAGATATTGATGGGCGCTGCACAGTCGCCACTGCATCACCAGCGCTAGGCCGCGGCAAAGCCACAATTAACTTATGGGTCCACGACTATAGCATAGGAAAGGTGACTCTTACCTCTAAAGATTCCTGGTCATTATTACATATGCTGAAGCGCATGTTTATGCTTCTGGTTCACTTGAGTGCCTTGGCGCTCATCGTCTCCTTTCTGATAACCAGCTACTCTGTGAGTCAATGGTTGGCTCGGCGACAATTGGCTTAACTGACATACCTGCAGGACACGGTGGTGACATGGTCAATAGACATCGCCCAGCACATGAGACCAATGCACATGTTCATCTTTCCCGCTAGCAACCCTCCACAAAGTGCAGTATTTGAAGAAGCACCATATATCCAAGAGGCGGTACGTGAAAAGAGCGACATCTTGATACTCCATGAACTGGCCAAAAAGCTCATGGAAGTCATTCGAGAAGCAAAACGAGATGCGGGCGAGGATCTTCATCATGTAATAAAACACGACATCACCGCCGAAGTAGAAAGGGTCTTCCATCAGGCAGTGCAGGCAAGAAAGGACAACATCAGAGGAACTCGGAGAGGACAGGATGGTTCGGGGAAGGAGGTTATTCTCGTTTAGTAGATTTTGCAAATTGCTAGTTGCTATCCCGTAAATCCCTCCACGGCAACGTGGAGGAATGACTGAAGAACAAAATCCTTTGACGGGTGAAATGGCGTGTTGGGTGGGTAAAGCGCAAAAGTACTGAGGCACCCAAGGTACGCCATAATTGGAGGTTTGAGGAAGTCCGCCGCGCTGAATTGGAGGTTGTCGCTAGCACATCATAGCAGTACAGACCGCTAGGTGGCATAATGGCAGTGGGTGGTAAAGCGCAAAAGTAACGAGGCACCCAAGGTACGCCCTATTAGAGGTTTGAGGAAGTCCGCCGTGCTGAATTGGAGGTTGTCGCTAGCACATCCTAGCAGTACAAACCACTAGGTGGCATAATGGCAGATGTCTGCTCGAAGAGTTAAGTATGAGACTCAGTCTAAATCAAAAAGCCACTCACCACGTAGTTATCGCCTATTTCTCAGAAGCACAACGACAGTACAGACCCCTGGGTGATGCGGCCAGTCGAGCAAGGAGAAGAGAAGACGGTGGGAGCTAAGACTCAGCAGTACATACCGCTGAGCTTTGGGGACTTGAAGCAAATGAAGACTTGGTTAGGTTAGGACGTTTTGTTTGACTTTGTTTTACCTATCCCATCCATTCTTACCTTGACACACATCTACATCTCCCCTGGCGCGACGGTTTGTACTGTCGCGTTCGTATTAATCTTGTACACATATCCCTCTAGGTCCTTCTCTCCCACAGGTACTAGGGCGACAGTTTTTACTGTCGCGTTCGCGTCTATCTTGTATACACCTCCCCTCTAGGTCCTGGCGCGACGGTTTGTACTGTCGCGTTCGTGTCTACTTTGCATCCATCTCTCCAGACCCGCGTAACGCTCGGACCAATCTCATCCATCACCCGTGCTCATCATGGCTCCTGACCTCTGCGTTTTCGTACATGAAGCGCAAATTTTCACATCCTTTAATACATCGCTTCCTGCTGTGATTCCCCCTATCCCTCGACCTTGGAATCCAGTATTAGAGTCGGATTGCTCTCCTGAAAATATCAAAGATGCTTTAACTACACAGTGGGCTTACGAATCGCGCCCATGGTTTCCTATTATCCCTCAAAATCCCGTTTTTGACGGTGCCATTTTCGGGTGCCTCAATCATTCCTACTACTCCGTGCCCATCGAGGCGACACATGATGGTCGTTATATCTTACGCAAGGATGTCCGAGAAGCATGGCAGACTCTGGAGCAGAAGTTAAGTTGGTGTCAGGGACGTCTAGCAACGAACATGCATTTTCCTTGGTACGGCCAACCCCCACGAGCTCCGAGAGATTACGGGTACTTGAGGTCTCATGTCGATGTGAGCCTCGCAAAGAAAGTTGCTCTGAGGTCACGCGACACATTCATAGGTATGAAGCTCCTTCTGTTGTGGCGCATTGCGGCTTATCATCGATATTATCAGGTCTCGCAACTCTCTGCACGTACTTCATCATGGCTCGTCAATATAGACCCCATGATGGTCCCTCCTGGACCTCTTTACTGACAAAAGACCCTCAATGTCCCATACCGTCTGCATGGGTGGTCGAACTCTCCCGCACATTTGTCGGGGATCTCACGGATGCCGTACCACGCACTGGTGCGATTATCAACAGTGCCTACGGTCTGGGCTGGGACGCAGATGTGACCATGTTTGAACGCTTCAAAGTCCCAATCTGGGTATATTGGCCTTCTAACGTTGCACACCATAAGGCCTGGAACAAATATATGCCCTCAGCAAGAGATATCGCCGCAGCAAGTCAGCCTTCAAGTGGCTCTCATCGGGGCAATGATCAGTGGGGCGTCGAGTCAGGATGGAGCACTCAGTTCGACAATAATACTTGGGGAGTTCAGTCCGATCAAAACCCGTCTAAGGATGACTCATGGGGAACCGATACGTGGGGCACGCAGCCTAACGATCCGGCACCAGCGTCCGTTGTTCAATCACAGCCCGACCTCTCTCATTTTCCGCTTCCCAAAAAAACAGCGGTCAGAAGCGTGGTGAGGATTTCCAGGCCTTCTTTGCCCGCCGGGCCATGAGGAACGAGGAGAGGGAGGTG
Source organism: Suillus tomentosus (assembly GCA_016647685.1). Classification (NCBI taxonomy): domain Eukaryota; kingdom Fungi; phylum Basidiomycota; class Agaricomycetes; order Boletales; family Suillaceae; genus Suillus; species Suillus tomentosus. The sequence continues at coordinate 41,898 of JABBWJ010000119.1, forward strand.
AAGGAAACACCCTCTCAACGGCAGGCACGTCTAAGCCGTGAACGTTCTGCGTTGGGTCATCACATACCCGGGAGGTCCAGCACGATTCAAGTGTTCAAATGGCGGCCCGATGATGATGATGATGAAGACAGATTTCTGTTGCGTCACCCCGTCACAAAGGCTTGCGTAGCGGAAATATGGGGAGATTACAACAAGCAAACTAGGATATTCGACCCCTTCTCCAACCAGTGGGATTTGTGTCACGCCCTCGACCCGACTAGCATCCCTGACGGTGACGATTGGGAAGATGACGACGACATCATGCCTCCGTTCCCTATAACTGCTCCTTCTGTACTTCCACCTCCCACCCCTTCCAGTTTCTTGCAGGACATATACAAATACTTCGGCAATGAGGTTTCGCTTGCATCGAGACACGCGAGCATTGAAGGACTCGTCCCTGTCTTACATTACCATTTCGGATATCGACCCATGGCAGCTATCTTGCCTGCTCTGAATGGACCCATGTCCATATGCCTGGAAGAATGGATCAAGAAAATGCAATGGGAACATATTCGGAAACTAGTCGGGGATTCGATAACTGAAACGGGTTCGATCGTAGACCCACAATGCCGAAGCATTACGAACTTCGTCGCGCTTTTGGTACACTTGAAGCAATCTGACTTGGGCAACCTGATACCTCCTGATATGTGGGATTTAGGATCCAATCCGTCTTTACAAGTCTCACATGCTCATGTCCGGATTTCTTACGCCGAGCTATCGCAAAATCGGTTCTTTATAATCGAGCCCCGCCAGTCCCCAAACCATGCTGTTTGGACATTGGCTATTCCCGACCCCATCACTGCCATGATGTGCCTGCGACGTAACTGGGGTTCGGACGTAAAGAAGATCGCACTTGCTCTCCTTCAAAGAGGTATGACATTCAAGACTCTGCAGTGTATGACCGTCGCACCCAACTTGCGGCGCCCCCTTGCTGAGCTTCGTACCTACACGTTGGGACACCGACAATCCCCCTTCCGCACGATATACGCGGATTATGTCGTATACGAGCAGCTGCATCACGAGTTTATGAACCGGCCCCGAGCAAGAGCTGCTTTTCTTCATGGGGGACTAATATGGCGGTTGGCTTTGCACAGCCTCGGTTTTGATCATCTCCCATCTGTCCTTGATGGTATCTCGCCCGAAGCTGTTCCATTTGGTCTCCTATTGTGCAGCAATGGTCAGACTTACTACGACGATGGGTTGTCGGAAGAAGAGATTGATTTTATGTGCGGGACATACTACGTGCACCAGGGTAAGCTTTCTCTTCCTTATACAGATCGATCGTAGCTGTACTAATACTCGCGCCATCTAGCTCAGGGCACGAATGTAGTAGTATCTTGGTGGCCTCGGCCACATGCTTGGAATGCATCGGGCTTAAACATTGGTTTTTGGTCTGCTCGTTGCGAAGATTGGTTCCAAACCCATCTGGACAATATCCGAGAAGGAATTTCTCGTGAGCGACTTTCATGTACCAATGACGCCAATGGTCCAATGACCTCTACTCAATGGAAGTGCTCCCTCAAATTCAACCCTGGCACAATCAAGATGATGCAAAACATTTCGGCAGCGTGTTATGATTTCATGACGAGAGTGCCTGGTAAGAGTTGTTTAAACAAACCCCCTCATTCATACTGACAAGTTTTATTTAGTTTGGACTGAGACGTAGTTCGTACTGTTGGGTGTATGTATTATAGCGTGGTTATGAAAATGTGCTACGCTAGCCAGTACTTAGTAGACATCCAAATAACAGTGTATATTTGAATTCTCGCATATCTGCAAATGTCATACACAAGGTAACGAGTTCGGGTGGTAAGCAGGCGACGAATGAGTTATGTGCGGGCAATGGTCGGGCAATGGGCGGGCGATGATCGGGCGATTCATTTCGTCTGCAGACAAAACTTGAAGTTTTGTCATCACATTTTGCCACCGGTGTAAACTTCAAATTTTCAGGGTGTCCTAATTGTCAGACAAAACTTGATAAATAAGCAGGCATATAGTCATGTCCCAAATTTCATGTTTTGTCTGCCATTTTAGGTCTGAATTAAACTTCAAATTTGAGTACACGCAGAGAATTGGATTAAATTTCTTATTGTTGTTGACATATAGTCGGTGGGAATATGGTTGCCAATGCTTGAAATTTTGTATGTCGTCCAAAACATTACCAAAATTTGAAGTTATGTCCCCATCTTTATGTCGGTTTAAATTTCAAATATTTTCTTCACATTTGGTACGACATAAAAACATCTCCTAAATATCGATAACCCCGATGTGTTACTTAATGGGAAGCCCAGGTGGCGTCTGACTGCCGCGTCACATGCGCGTCATGCGGTGTCACAGCTGTGTCACGCCCACGGTAGGCGCGCGTCAAAATAGCTACGCCCTAACAGGATTAAGTATAGCAGTCGTATGCACCACACACACCATCTACTAAGTTACGTGTGAACACCTCGAACCACCTTCACAGACACGTCTGTTACTTCCGGATGTCCATGAACGTCAGCGCCAGCTCTCACTCGCCATGTGTTCGCCATGGACTACGTCCCGTTTTGGATCAGCCGCATAGTTGTTCTTCTTTTCTTCAGAGTTGACCATCGGTTCGGCCCGAAAGAATGTCCGTTTGCAAATTCTATCTGCCACATCAGCTGTCCGTCTCGGCAGACATAGAATCGTGGTGGTCAGGTGTGTACATATAAACACCCAAGTACTGTATTTACTATGATTGTCAGTTCTCCCAGCCCAGGATGGCAGCCGAATCTGAACTTCGAATGGTTCATGCAGAAGCGGCTTTCCTGCAAGACGACAAAGAGGGCCCAGAGATATCGGAAGCATGTCGAGTCTCCAAGCATTGGGACCCTCCCTCAAGCCCGCACGAGTTTTCCGAAGGTGGTTCGGCAGGTTGGGCCACTGCTTTTGGAGCGTAAGAAGGCAACATATTCGAGCTGGCTCCTACTCAGTCCACACAGGTTTCTGGTACAGTTTTGCGGGTTCGGGTGAGTCTATTGCAGGTGTTGGCAGGAAATGGCTCTGTGACTGACTTGATTTAATAGTTATATCACTTCGTTTGGTGTCTATCAAGGTATTGCTGCAAACGAAAGCGAGCATGGACCATTTACATACTGCCCTCCAGACTTTTATACCCAGCATTATCTGACAAATGAGACGTCGTCTGCTATATCGTGAGTTTCTATTTACGTTTTCATGGCAGATATCCTCAAGACTTGTAGATGGATCGGGAGCACTAGCGCTTCTTTACTCATGCTCGTGGGCCTCGCGTCAGGTTCATTGCACGACCGAGGGTATTTGTGAGTGTAGATCTATCGGAAGTTCTCGACGATACTCAGCAAGCTTCGCTAGTTACCATCTCATAATTGCCGGGTCGTTTCTGGAGTGTTTATCTCTGTTCATGTTATCTTTGTCGAAACCGGATCAGTACTACCAGGTAACGTTCCCCAGTTTTTAAATCTCGGTTTCTGACTCAGTCAGATATTTCTCTCTCAAGGATTAGGGTTGGGTATCGCCACGGGGCTCTTGTATATCCCTAGCATGGCTGTCATCTCGCATCACTTCCGACAGAGGCGCACACTGGTCATGACGTTCGTCGTTACAGGCTCATCGCTAGGTGCTATCATCCATCCAATCATGCTCAATAACCTCCTCAACGGCCCTCTTGGTTTTTCCAACGGCGTCCGTATAAGCGCAGGGCTTATTAGCTTATTTCTCTTAACTGCGTGTTTGTGCATGCGGACTCGCCTTGATCCGCCGGCGATACCGGTGAACTATATCGTGGCGGCTAGAAAATGTATTCACGATGTACCGTTTGTGCTCCTAATGATAGGGTGAGACCTGCAACGTACATTCTTGACTTTCTCCAAATAACCATTCTGCAGAGGCTTTCTTTTCCACATCGGGTTCTACTACCCGTTATTCTTCTTTCAACTAGACTCTATCCAGCACGGTATCAGTGTTCATTTTTCGTTTTACTCTGTGAGTTCCAGCAATACACGAGTCATCCGCGGCGTCTGCTGACAGAGTCTCTAGTTAGTGATCTTGAATGGATCCAATTGCTTAGGACGATTCATGTCAGGGTTTATTGCGAGGTTCACGGGGGTTGTGAATTTAGCCACAGTGGCGGCAATTTTGTGCAGTGTGCTCATTTTTGGCATGATTGGGCTGAGTAGCTTGGCAAGCGTCGTTGTGCTTGGCGTGATTTATGGCTATCTTTCAGGAATGAGTAAGTAAAATTTTCAGCTATCATTAACATGGGTTCATCGCTGCATGTAGACATTGCGATGTTGACTCCGCTCATGGCTACTTTAACGCCCGACGTCTCTGAGCTTGGGCAAGTGATCATTTATGTTTGAACGTGCGAACCATCTGACCTGGATCATAGCGCACGGATGGGCATCTGTTTCTTCGCTGCTGGTGAATATTATCATGACTATTACTTCCATGTTATTCAAACTTGTCACGATCACTGATAGGAATCGGAGGTTTGATTGGTAGGTGCAATGGCGTCGGTTCTAGCTTCAGATTATAATTCTTTGTCCAGGAACACCCATATCTGGCGCTCTGCTAACATCTAATTATACGTGGTGGATACCGGGTCTGTTCTCCGGGGTGAGTCGACCGTTATTATCATTTGATCCAGAGTTCGCGCTGAGTGCAATTAAATCGACTACATAACAGATCGTTTCACTGGCTGGTGCCATGGCATTTATCATAATGCGACATATGTTTCTCAGAAGGCGCGCGTCCTAGGTAGGTCTTCATCCGGCTTCCGGAGATGAAAACTTATCTCTCTTCTCGCACTTGACCAACGACACTGGGAGTGGCAGCAGGTCGTTTCGTCGCAGGATGCATGCTTGATTTCTCTCGGGATGATAAAGAGGCATGTTGTGCAATTTCTTCCGATCGGATTCCGATACGCGAGAAGAGGGAACCTGAAGTGATTTGCCGGATATGGTGTTTGGCTGTGATGGATGGTCTCTTCGATCTGGTATGAAGTTTCACGCTCGCATCAACTTTCTTCAGTTTTAGATTTCGGATTGGTATGAAATATTCTAGAAGCTTTTCTTGCTTATTGACACTAGATATGCGCTGGAACACCACAATCACAATGGTTTAACATAGCATGACCAAAATGACATCGCATTTTCCAGTACTCGGATCCCCACAGGAATGATGTGCAATTACCTCAGCAAGTCTGATCCCTAGAGACGTTTACGATTCAGTACGTCATGTAAATCTTTTTAAGTGAAATGTTGGCATTCTATGGCACATAAAATTACAATACTGATGCATCACGCATGTACGTTGTTTACTATCAAAGGTCGTGTCCTACATTCCGCGTGCTTTCCTCCCACATTACTCTTCCCTCACCTTCGTGCATTGGAATCCGCGTGTCCGATCCGCCGGAGTTTAGTTCAGCCTTCTTTCACGCTTTGACAGTTCTTTCCCTGAATCAGAAGGGTTGGTGCTCTTCCCACAGAAGCCGGTGGCATGCACCGGCTGTCGATATCGCCGGGTCAATGTACTGCAGCTTTACAGTACCTCCGAGCCTCGGAAACCCCGATGCTTTGCGTGCTGCACCGGCACTCGCAATCGACCGCAACCATTTGAAGTTGGTTGCTGAGAGCGTGCAAGATCCATGGACTTCCCACACAGATCCCAATGTCCATAGATATCGTATGCATGGCTATGACCGCCCGTATGAGTTTAGCTTAGGAGTGAACTGGCTGAAAAGATGTAAACGTTTACTTACTAACATGTCTGGATGGCAAGTCACCACAGTGAGTAGATCCCGTGCAGGGCAGAAAGTGAACTTGAAGTCCGCCGAGAGTCTATCGCTGACTGGGCGAGTCTGGGCGTATAAATCAACAGAACTAGATACAAATGCCATTCAAGTTCGTGCAAAATAGATGTAGTCCGAGTCCCTCTTAGCCGAACTAAACATACCACTGGACCATAATGTCGTCGAAATTTCGAAATATTGTTGAAGGCAGCGTGTCTGAGTGTGTTTGCTGGTATTCAAGATGTCGCCAGGCAGCGCTACGCTGTCCAAGTCATTTGCGACGTGTGGGGGTTGGTACGGTCGTTTGGGAGAATAGGAAGTCACTGAGGTCGATGACGCATTGCGACCCAAGTGTCTCCAAAGGTGTCGACCATTACTTTCTGAGTGAGCGCTTCGTATGTCTGGTGTGAGGCAGTTAGCAAACTGACATGGATATGATGAGTCAAAAATACAAACAGAAGCAAAACACCGGACTTCGAAGTCTTAGCTGAATGTTGGACGTTGAGTCCTACTAGTACATTTTTCAACTTCACACCACCATGCCCAGTACACCAACACATAGTTCCCTTGACCTGATACTGATAATTAGTACTTCAGCTTGAAAGCAATTACAAAATTTGGATGTTCGCATCCGCAACACGGCCAATGGCACTGTAATTCCTCCGCGTTGGTTTCAACACACGCCTTTCCCAGTGGCCCTCAGCCGCATGGGAGTACCGGCAGCCTGCTTCCGACTCGTTTCCGATAATCATTGAAGTGAGAGCATCCTTGTCAAAACGATAGTCAGTATTCGAAGATCCTCGGACTTCCGCTCGTATGTAATACTAATTGCTAGTGTCTATATGGTTTGTCTGACCTGAATCTGTAAATACTGCAAAAAACCAACAAGAAGATTGAAGCGATCATATGCACAACACAACACACACCGCTAAGCTACGCCCGTCGCCCGCGGTACGGCTCCAACTCCAACTCCAACTCCAACAATACCAATACCTCGAACCACCTTCACGGACACATGTGTTTGTTCCTTCCAGATGTTAGCTCCCACTCATCACCGCAGGATCAGGGTTGCTTTCGCACATGGGCTATGCTTCACCTTGGCCGCCCTTGGAATCAGCTAACTGTTCTTCTTTTTTTCCAGAGTTGACCATCGGTCTGGTCCGAAAGAATGTCCGTTTGCAAATTCGTCCATGTTGCCACATCGATCGGCCGACTTGACGGACATAGAATCACGATCAGGTGTGTGCATATAAATACCCAAGTGTTGTACTTACTGTCATTGTCAGTTCTCCCAGCCCAGGATGGCAGCCGAATCTGAACTTCGAACAGTTCATACTACAGAAGGGGTTGTCCCTCAAGAGGACAAGGAGTGCTCAGAGAGATTGGAAGTATGTCATATTTCCAATAATTGGGACCTTCCCTCCAGCCTGCACGAATTTTCCGAAGGTGGTCTAGCAGGGTGGGCAACTGCTTTTGGATCGTAAGAAGACTCATACTCTTTTGGACAGGGACCTGGTTCTAACTTGATCTACCTAGTTTTCTCGTGCAGTTTTGTGCGTTTGGGTGAGTCTCATGCAGGTGTTGGCGGGAAATGGCTCTGTGACTGACTCAACTTAATAGGTATATTACTTCGTTTGGTGTTTATCAAGGTATTGCTGCAGACGAACGCGAGCATGGACCATTCAACATATTGCCCTCCAGACTTTTATACTCAACATTACTTGACAAATGAGACGTCGTCTGCTATATCGTGAGTTTCTATTTGCGTTTTCATGGCAGATATCCTCAAGACTTGTAGATGGATCGGAAGCACGACCGCGTTTTTACTCATGACCGTGAGCCTCGTGTCAGGTTCACTGCATGACCGAGGATATTTGTGAGTGTAGATATGTTGGAAGTTCTCGACGATACTCAGCGAGATTCATTAGTTACCATCTCATAATTGCCGGATCGTTCCTGCACAGTTTATCTCTGTTCATGTTGTCTATGTCGAAACCCGATCACTACTACCAAGTAACGTCACCTGGCTTTATAGTCTTGTTTTTTCTTGACTCAGAAAGATCTTTCTTTCTCAAGGCTTAGGCTTGGGTATTGCGTCGGGGCTTGTGTATATTCCTACCATGGCTGTCATCTCCCATCACTTCCGACGGAGACGCACACTGGTTATGACATTCGTCGCTACGGGTTCACCGCTGGGTGCTATCATCCATCCGATCATGCTCAATAACCTTCTCAACAGCCCTCTTGGTTTTGCTAATGGCGTCCGTGTAAGCGCAGGGTTTACCAGCTTATTTCTCTTGACTGCATGTCTATGCATGCGAACTCGCCTTGATCCGCCAGCGACACCGGTGAACTATATTGCGGTAGCTAGAAAATGCATTTATGATGTACCGTTCATGCTCCTGATAGCAGGGTGAGACCTGCTGCGTACCTTCTCTCGAATTCCTCCAACTAGCCATCCTGTAGGACCTTTCTTCTCCAAACGGGCTTCTACTATCCGTTATTCTTCTTCCAGCTCGACTCCATCAAGCACGGTATCAGCGTTAAATTTTCATTTTACTCTGTGGGTTCCACTACGCAGGTCATGCATATACTTACAAAATCTCTAGTTAGTGATTTTAAATGGGTCCAATTGCTTGGGACGATTCACGTCAGGGTTGATTGCGTCATTCACGGGGGTTCTCAATTTAACCATAGTGGCGTCAACCTCGTGCGGTGTGCTCATTTTTGGCATGATTGGGCTGAGTAACTTGGCCAGCGTCGTTGTGCTTGGCATGCTTTATGGCTATTTTTCAGGGCTGAGTAAGTCAAGTTTTTCAGCTATCATCGGTATGGAAGCTGCAGATGAGTTTATCATTGCATGTAGACGTTGCGATGGCCCCTCCACTCACAGCTACTTTAACGCCTGACCTCTCTGAGCTTGGGTAAGTGATCATTATGTTTGAACGTACAAACCGTCTCACATGGATCATAGCGCACGGATGGGCATCTGTCTCTTTGCTGCTGGTGAATATCATCATTACTATTACTTCCATGTTAGTCACACTTGTCGCGATCACTATAGGATTCGGAGGTTTGATCGGTGAGTCCAATGGTATTGGTTCTTTCTTCGGATTCTGATTCTTTATCCAGGAGCACCTATATCTGGCGCCCTGCTAACATCTAATTATACGTGGTGGATACCGGGTCTGTTCTCCGGGGTGAGTCGACCGTTATTATCATTGGCTCTAGAGTTCACGTCGAGTGAATTAAATCAATTACATGACAGACTGTTTCACTGGCTGCCGCCATAATGTTTATCGTCATGCGACATGTGTTTCTCAAAAGGCAGCGCGTCCTAGGTAAGTCTTGATCCGGTTCATGGCTACCAGATCGAAGACTTGATTATCTTCTTGTAGTTGGCCAACGACACTGGGTGTAATAGGTCCTTTTCACTAGATACATTACAGTATGCATTCTTCAAATATATTCTGTGTCGCTGGATTGCCATCGGGATGATAAACAACCAGATCTTGCAACTTCTTTCAATCGGATTCCGATACGCGAGAAGAGGAGGAACCTGAAGTGATTTGCCGGATGTGGTTTTTTTGCTCTGATCGACAGTCTCTTCAATCTAGTATGAAGTTTCCCCTATGCAGAACTTCAACAATGAGGCAAAAACACGTGCGCCCAGAGTAAACTGCAGCGCAAATTAGATGGGGAATGAACATCCCGATTTCAATGTCAGGTCTATTGAAGATGACAGCTGGCCGTTCCTTTGCAGAGTCTCAAGGTCACCATTGATGGCGAACGCAGACTCTAAGTGCAAGCGCAAAAGCAAAAGTAAAGCAGGTTCTCGATTTAACTTTGTAGCTATACTTGTTGATATGGCAAAAGTTCAAAAAGTGTGTCGTATATCGTTTCGAAGCAAGCCTTGCACGTCAAAGACAATTGATCAAATCATAAAAACAAAGAACGCTCACGACTCAAAGCACAAACGATCTAAATATATATATCTCACTCCAATTTCACAGCGACAGTCCAATCATCCACCGTGCGCACCGCAGGACCTTTTACGACCGACATCCCCGCCTCCGAGGTAAATTCCCACTCAAGCTCCCTCCTACCATCCAAAACAACACTCGAAAGGCTTCTTATCAAGTGCGGGATAAACACTGACGGCTAGCATTTTGTATTCGTGAATACTAGATAAGCAAGCCACTCTAGCATCGAAAAAAAAACACCTAGTTCATATCATGCCAAATACCAAGATTATCAGTGCTCTCCGTCCAACTCCACCATGATTGATCATCGATAGTCCTCGTCTTGAAGTGTGAGATCCAAAAGTCCCAAGAAGCAGGATGGAAAAAGTGAACCCATGAGCTGGAGCTGGTCGCCCTTGCTGCTCTTGGGTTGAACGAGGACTCCAAGTTCGGATGCGCGCTTAGATACTGGGTAGTCGTTTGAGCGTTGTAAGTGGGGGTTCACGATGGTTACCACCTGGGAGGTATATATATGAGCGCAAGACAACAAAGAATAAAATAAAGAACGAAATAAAACAAAACAGACCTTCCGCTCAACATCCTCCGTACACTCGATATCCAATCAAACAGCATCCACCAGAAAACCCTCCTCGTCGAACCTATTCTGTACACCACGCACGTCGTCTGAACTGACATAGTTCTAGCGGCACTCGAGCCACTTCTATAGACACGGGCATATCAGGAACAGGTGTGGAATGATAGTCTTCGGGAAAGAAAAACCATGTGGAGTCATCGCTGATCACGGTGATGTCATAAGAACGCCAATATCAATGGCCCATCTGAAAACCGACGTTGAAGGTGTGCATGAATTCGAGCCTTGCATGAACCACTAGAGGAGAATTAGGACTTTACTTACGCCACAGGACCGGAGGACCGGAAGTCCGGAGGTAATCGGATCAATCCGAGGGTGATTTCTGTTCGGCAAAGCCCTCTTCCATCACTCGACGCTAACGCAGGGAGAGTCGGGGATTGTATGTAAGGGCGCCAGCCAACTCAGGTAATCTTTGTGCCCTCAGATGCCCTACAAACTTGTCTCAATAGTTTCCTATGTCTTATGCTGACTCTTGCTCTGGTTCTCTGGTATCCCAACCGTCTCTGTGTCCAGCCTAGTCCCGCTTTCTCAGTGCGTCACAGTAAGCATTGACCACAGCTTTCGAGTACAATGCTTTATGGCAGCATGTCTATGGCGGGTGTAATGGTGAGCACAATGAGATGGATATGTTGTTCACTTACCTTTCACACCTGCGTTAGGTTGTACGTGTCTAGAAGCACGTACTTCATCTGTACCACTACGCACAAACCGTGCATCAACTCGCTCCCGTGGCCTGGCGACAGTCACTCCAGCCTGAAAACAAGTTATTTTCCCATCCACAACCAACGGCACTGTATCTCCTCCGCCTTGGCTCAAAACACGTTTCTCCTGGCCAAATGATGCGACTGCAGAGAAGATCTCGGAATCTGCGCTTCTGCATGTCTTCGTCGTATCATGATGTATACATGCTTGCAGCCTCCATCAGAGCTGCACAGGAGCACGGCCTCCGAGTCCTATACGATAATTATTGAAGTGCAAGGATTTTCGAACAACGTCACTTTAAATATCTTTGGCACAAATTTTTCTCAGTATTTCAAATGTGTCAATTGAGAGATCACACCATTTCACTGATTGTGTTGTGCCGAGATCATAGAATGCGCGCTCTATGCCCTATAATCGAGAGCATCGTCAGGGCAAAGACCTTGAGTAGATGATTTTTGGAATTGATTGGAACAGTGACGCGAGCGGGCGTTCAGCATACCACACCATCTGACGTGAGTTGATTTTTATGTTCTACGGAATTCAAAATCAAATGTGTTATCAGATCTACATGACATCTCCGCGAGTCTTGAATACGTTGGAATTCTGCCAGACCGGTATCTTCAAACTTCAAGCTTCAAGACCCACCTGTTCTTGAGCTCAGCTTTTCACGTACCATACTATGCTTCCGCAGAGATAATAAATGTATGTAACACGTCACCCTCCTTCGCATAGGGAGTTCAAGCTGCCTACGAAAAACTGACAGCAACGCACAGATTTGTATTTCGAAATTTGGGCTTACGCAACAGTTACCAAACGAGCTCGAAGTTTGCGTGAGTTTTGCTGTAGGCCAAGCACAACTTGAACAGTTTTTCCAGACCGGTTCCGGGTTCTGCCAACAACCTTAGTCTTGCTGTATCCTTGTTTCAAGAGTCGACTAGGCCCGAAGAAATGTCTATTTGCAAATTCTAATCATGTAAACCCCGTCAAAGTCGATATCTTGACGTTACCGCCGCGTCAGTTGTCCGACTTGACGGTCATATGGTCATGTGCATACAAATACCCAAGATACTGTACTTACTGTTATTGTCAGTTCTCCCAGCCCTAGATGGCAGCCGAATCTGAACCTCGAACAGTTCATACGAAAGAGACAAGCCTCCAAGAGGAAAAAGGGTGCCCAGTAACATCGGACGTATGTCAAGTCACCAAGGATTGGCCCTCAAACCCTCATGAGTTTGTCGAAGGGGGTCTGACAGGTTGGGCCACTGCTTTTGGAGCGTAAGAAGACTCATACTCTTTTGGACGCGAGGCTTGGTTCTAACTTGACTTACTTAGCTTTCTTGTGCAGTTTTGCGGGGTGGGGTGAGTTCGGTGCTGGCAGGGAATAGCTCTGTAGCTAATTCGAGTTGACAGGTATGCTGCTTCATTTGGTGTCTATCAAGGTATTGTTGCAGACTAAAGCGAACATGGGACATTTAACGCATTGCCCTCCAGACTTTTATACTCAACACTACCTAACAAATGAGACATCGTCTGCTATATCGTGAGTTTCTACTTGCATTTTCATAGCGGAAACCTTCAAGACTTGTAGATGGATCGGGAGCACGAGCGCTTTTTTACTCCTGACCGTTGGCCTCGTGTCAGGTTCGCTACATGACCGAGGATATTTGTGAGTATAGATTTGTTGAGGGTTCTCCATGACACTCAGCAAGCTTCGCTAGTTACCATCTCATGATTACCGGATCACTTCTGCAGAGTTTATCTCTGTTCTTGTTGTCTTTTTCAAAACCTAATCAATACTACCAGGTAACTTCCCCAATTTCAAAATCTCATTTTTTGACGCAGTTCTAGATATTCTTCTCGCAAGGCTTAGGTTTGGGTATCGCATTTGGGCTCACATACATCCCTAGCATGGCTATTATTTCACATCACTTCCGACGCAGGCGCACACTGGTTATGACATTTATAGCTATAGGCACATCGCTAGGTGCTATCATCCATCCGATCGTGCTAAATAACCTCCTCAACGGCCCTCTGGGTTTCGCCAATGGCGTCCGTGTAAGCGCAGGGTTGATCAGCTTGTTTCTCTTGACTGCATGTCTATGCATGCGAACTCGCCTTGATCCGCCGGCGACACCAGTGAATTATATCGTGGCGTCTAGAAAATGTATTCACGATCTACCATTTGTGCTCATGATGACAGCGTGAGACCTACTACGCACATTCTCTCTAATTCCTCCAAATAACCATCCCGCAGGGGCTTTCTTTTCCAGATCAGCTTCTACTACCCATTATTCTTCTTTCAACTGGACTCCATCAAGCACGGTGTCAGCGTCAATTTTTCGTTTTACTCTGTGGGTTTTAGCACTACGCAAGTCATTCGCCTTCTGACAGAATTTCTAGTTAGTGATCTTAAATGGGTCCAGTTGCTTAGGGCGATTTACGTCGGGGTTCATTGCGGCATTCACGGGAGTCCCGAACTTGATGATAATGTCGTCATTCTCGTGCGGTGTGCTCATTTTTGGCATGATTGGGTTGAGTAGCTTGGCCAGCGTCGTTGTGCTCGGCGTGGTGTATGGCTATGTTTCTGGGGTGTGTAAGTACTTTTTCCCCATACGATGCCCAAGTTTCACATAAGTTCATCATTTCATGCAGGCAATGCGATGGGGCCTCCACTTATGGCTCTTTTGACGCCTGACCTCTCTGAGCTTGGGTGAGTGACCATTTGAAATGGGAGGGACAAACTAATCCGGATCGTAGTGCACGCATGGGCATTTGTTTATTCGCTCTTGGTGGGTATCATAATTACTTTGATAGTGTTCTAACTTGTTATGCGATCGCCTGTGCAGGAGTCGCAAGTTTGATAGGTGGGTTCGGTGGTGTCGTCTCTTGCTTCATATGCTAACCTGTTATCCAGGAACACCCATATGCGGCGCTCTGCTAACAACCAGTTATATCTGGTGGATACCGGCTGTGTTCTCTGGGGTGAGTCGCTACTATTTTGTCCAGAATTCACGTCAACTCTCGACTACATAACAGATCGTTTCACTTGCTGGTAGCATGGTGTTCACTATCATGCGATACAAGTTTCTAAGAAAGCAGCGCGTGGACGTATTACCATTAGACACTCAGGCTGTTGAAGTTGAGCCATGAGTGAAGCTGTCATTACATCTGCGTTGCCTGCGTTATTGTTATTCCAATCGTTAAATGATTCGATGAGTATATGGATACTGGCAAGTCGTGGTCCTAAAAACCGTAAGGCTAGTTCGTCCAAGCTTTTGCCTCGAGATTAAACAGTGCCGCTCCGCTGACAATAGACAGCCATATACCCTCCGTAACAGAACTCATCAACCCATACAATACAAGTTTTAAGTGGGGGTCCACGATGGTCACCACCTAGAAGGCATATACGTGAGCGCGAGATTCATAACAGAAGGAAATAACGAAACAACACAAGACAGGCCTTCCGCTCACCAGCCGCCACATCTTCACCGGGAAACCTTCCTTGTCAAACTTATTCTACACACTACACACGTCATTTAAACTGACATAGTTCTAGCGGCACTGGTGATGGCCGAGTGGCCAGTGAGCTGGGAGGGGTGCTGTTCCTGTTAGGTGTGCGTATTACGTGAAGATGTCGGTGGGTTGGACCTGGGAGTAGGAATACGTCTAGAATTCCATCCAGTGCGTTTCTACGCCGCTATTGTCTACAATAAGCGATATCAAGACATCTTTCCGACGCAAGAGCATTGAAAACGGCCACCGTCGACGTAGCAGAACGCAGATGCATGAGCGAGATCGAGCCATGGAGAGAAGTCGGCAAATCTGAGAGGTGTTCAAAGACGCCTGCATTGTAGATACGGAAGGGGCCTGTGTACCTTGCGGTAGGGCCTGTTGTACTTGGGAGGGAGAGGTTCGTGGCATGTTATGGGATTCTGTATATGTAGGCGTGGTGGGGAAGGTTATGTCGAGGGAGAGAAATTCAGGTCGACTCCTGTGGGCATTGGGTGTCGTAGTCTTGGTGTCGATATTGAGCGTGGGACATACCTTTGGGTTTTGTGTCTGTCAATGTGGAGAAAGTTTCGTCCCAGAAGGCATCTTTGCTGTTGCCTTCAAACCATGCTGCAGGGTTAACTTCGAGAACGAATGGTCCTGCGCCTTGGATGCGTTCGGCTAGTTCAAAATCTTCCTTGGTTCTGAAATACTCTATGTGCAGTAAGCCGCGCCCGTTCAGTACGACCTGTTCTATGCCACCCCGGAAAGGCGTGATCTTGAGAGGGTTAAAGTCGACGATGATGATAAGCTCTATATCATTTTTCGGTCCATAAATAGCCTTGGCTTTTCCCCGTCAATCGTCCAGACTCCAGAAGACATCATCGCTCAACAAAGGTTCTCGGATGAACACCCACTAAACAACTTCGTTATATCGTTTCCCCACTCCATCCTCTTTGTCCATTCGCACGCGCACAATGCCCTCCCCATGTATATTTATATCAAGGACGAATTTGACGTTGGGATAGATAGACGAGTGAACGCTTGTGGTGAACCCTAGTTGATGAGGGTCAAGTTCTGGGGGTTCGATTGAGCATGGGAGCGTGCTGCGAGGGCGTGTTCTCTGCGACAGAAACAGGACTGAGAGCGTGTTTTGAAGCCGAATTGTTTAAAAGCGAGGGCTATTGGGAGGTGAGGGAGTGGGAGGATAGTTCCTGGGATCGCATTTCTTGGTAGTGATGAATATCCCTGGGGCTGATCACTCCTAAGGTTCACTGATGCGTAAGAATGAAGTTGCGCAACACTGACCTGCCATAACACCTAGGCCTCATACGGTGCTGAAATCCAGTGTGAACCTTGAAGAACTTGGCCCTGGCAGGATAGACAGATCTAGCAGATATAGACGAATAAAATTACGTCGACTATTGTTCTCTTTTCGGAATGAATCCTGTTTACATAACACTGGAGGCCTTCCGAGATCGTTGCTTTTGATTCGCACAGTTATGTTATTCCATTACAAAAGCAAACTTTCGTGATCTCTCGTTGTAGGTTGTTGCGACGAAAGTGAGAAACGAACGTCTGCTATTGGAAGTTGAACAGCTTTCATCAGTAAACTCAAGTCCCAGCTTTGGAAACCACTCACAGGCTCAGGCTCAGACACAGGTACAGACACAGGGTCTGTGCCTTCGTCTCCTCACACAAGATCAGGACTCCGCTCCCCCGTCTTCGCATCCATAATTCAACCCTCCCTCCTCCCGTCCAGAAGTCATATCTTTTATTCTACCTGTACGATGCATCATTTCTAGGCGCTCTGCATCTGCCTGGATTTTTTTCAGTGTCAGGTGAGCATACTGTTGAATTGTTATGAACTTTTTGCTTATTAAAGGCAATCGTAGCAGAAATCGACCCGCAGGATTTGAGATTTACGGTATCATTACGCGGGGTGCTGAGGCCCTGAGTACCTTTAAGGTCCGTGATACGTTTGATACTCTGCGTTCTATCGTGCTGAGGTGCCTTGAAGCAGTCAAAGATCTTTGACCGGTCGACCCTTGCTTGTCATATTGCTTTACCATGGTGCTGTTGCTGAAGGCCTGATGAGTCACGCTTGACCCTGATCGGAATTGTTATATATTCTGCCTACCAGGCTCTTTACTAGCGCCTCCATTCGACTCTCTCTTAAACATGGACTCACAGACCTTCATTAAGCTCTCAACCATCATCCAGTCCCAGAATGTAAGTGACTGATATTTGTTGACATCTTCGTTCACTCATATCTATAATATTGGCACTGGCAGTATTTTTTCGGTGCCATCATTTCGACCATAATAATATCTCATAGCTAACAGGGTTCGCGCTAGCATCACTAGTGGCTTCTTGGGTGCGCGATCTTGCCGTTCGTCCAGCCGTCATTCATAAACATTTCGTCATAGGTCTACGATTGTTTCCTAATCTTGGACCAGGAGGTGATTCATCTTTACGAGATATGATAGCATGTCTATCGACAGGCTGATTGTTGTGTATAGGTATCTTTGATTCATCGGCCACGGTGGAGCAAAGGAACTATTCTTTATATCACGACGAGATACATGCCAGCCTTGATGCTCTCTGTACACTTGTGCAGTGAGTCCAAATCGCATGCTCTGTCGTCAACTTGCAGCTAATCAGGATACTGAAGTGAACTATCTCCCGAATGAAAAAACTGTGGTGAGCATTAGTTGGAAACAATGTCACCTGCGATCCTAAGGATTCGCCGATATAGACTTGTAAAATTATACAGTTAATGTGGTATTGTAAGTACTGTAACAACAGAATTTTTCAGTCCTGCTTTAAAGTTCGTCCCTTAGGTACTGCTGCATTGTGCATCACCGGTGCAGAAAGTATTATGATGTTTATAGTGTATTCACGCAGAATACTCACAGGACCTCCAGGTATCTTCATCCTTCGTACATACGCATTATGGGGACAAAAGAAATCCATTCTGGGCCTTATGGTGTCAACGGGACTGGTGCGCACACAGTTGCGTTCCCACATTCTGTACTCTGACATACCTCACTTCAGTGCCTGACGATATTGAACGTGATAATAATACGGAAGGTTTGGGGCCAGTCGGAATGTGAGTGTCTTGAAGAAGAGCCACATGTAAATCGCTTAGTGTAGGTCGACGACAGTCCAACTATCAGACATAGGTGGCGGTTGTTACTCACTATCCCACGACACAAAGGCTGCATATAATTGGTCACTTATAGCAGCATTCGAGCTTGGTGAGATCACGAAGCCATAAATGTAGTCGAGTGCTCACTTTTTTGCCAGAGGTCATGGTACTCACCATGATTCGTGTATATTTAGCATACCGCGAAATAGGGTCTCGGCTGCTCAATATCCTTCTACAACACAACATCTTTTACTTCGGAACTGGGCTAAGCAAGTAGTACCTTCACGACTGTCAAAACGGAGTTAATCTTTCAATCCTAGCGCTATCTGTGTTCAATGTTTTAGCCTTTGAACTGCTATCTGTGTGTAGAAACCCCAATCCAACTCGATGTCAGCTGGGGATCCTGATACTTTTTTTACGCAGTTCAACTCCTCAAATATGTTTGCGACATTTCAAATCGTCATACATACGATCCTCGTGACTCGGATGCACCTACGGTTTTGCAACACCGCTTGCGACTCACCTGAGCCCGGAACCACATCACACTCTCAATTGACAGATATTGAACTTCAGACGCGTTCGCATTCGAATGCATGACGATTCGATGGAATATGTACATTTCATTTCCATTCCGACATTTTTTTTCAGTTGTGTTGCAACGAATCCAGGGTGTTGTTGGGCCATTAGGAAAAAGTGACGGATGCAGGGTGGTATATAGTGCTTGCTAGGCTCACAAGTAAGAGGTCCATAACATTGCTGGAGTTTACGAACGAGGTTTCTCAGTCGAAAATTATCAGATGTCTCAGAATTGAGGCGCGACTCAAACACCCTAAGAGTTGATCACGATGTTAGAGAAGAAGGAGAAGTTC
The DNA here is from genome assembly GCA_016647685.1 of Suillus tomentosus. Classification (NCBI taxonomy): domain Eukaryota; kingdom Fungi; phylum Basidiomycota; class Agaricomycetes; order Boletales; family Suillaceae; genus Suillus; species Suillus tomentosus. The sequence continues at coordinate 60,553 of JABBWJ010000119.1, forward strand.
AAACCAAACAAGGGGCAACTCGTCCGACCCGCTGACATACTTATATTTTTTGCCTCTTACTATGTACATGTCTGCTCCTTCCCAGCCTGCACGGACGTCGGCTCCTTCACGCTGTTCACAAGATCAGGATTCCACTCCCCGCCTTCGCCTTCATAATCCACCGCTCCCGCCTCGCTTCTTCCCGTCCGGTCACTAAATCCGCCTTGGACGGGATCCGCCACAAAAAGTCTTCCGTACCCGATACGAGAAACAAGCGGTACGTCCGGATGCATACTTTCGTTTCTAGTGTGCTACGTGCGAACGCCGCAAGGGTACTTGCAGTAGCCGAGGGAGGGACATTCCTTCGTTGTGCTTGGCATGGCGTACGGCTTAGTATATCTCAGGGCTGAGTAAGTAATTTTTTCAATATGGTGTCTAAGTTTCAGATGGGTTAATTACTTCTTACGGGCAATGCGATGGGGGCTCCACTTATGGCTCTTTTGACGCCTGACCTCTCTGAGCTCGGGTCACCGGTGAGTGACCATTTGACATGGAAAGTCCGAATTAATCTGGATTATAGCACGCGGATGGGGATCTGTTTATATGCTCTTGATGGGTATTATAATTATTTCGACAGTGTTCTAACTCGTCACACGATCGCTTGTGTAGGATTCGCAAGTTTGATAGGTGGGTTCAGTGGTGTCGTTTCTTGCTTAAATTCTAACTCTGTATCCAGGAACACCCACATGCGGCGCTCTGCTCACATCCAGTTATACCTGGTGGGTACCGGCTCTGTTCTCTGGGGTGGGTCGCTACTATATTCTCCAGAATTCACGTCGACTCTAACTGCCTAACAGATCGTTTCATTGGTCGGTAGCATGATATTCATCTTCAAGCGATATACGTTTCTTAGAAATCAGCGCGTTCAAGTTGACGTACGATCATTGGACGGCCAAGCTGTAAGTTGAGTCGTGAGTGAAGCTGTTATAATGTTTACTAGTCTGCTGGACTTGGGCAAATCGGAAGCTCCAGGAGAGAGCGCAATGTATCAACAATGATCGTAAACGACTGGCGAAAAGTCCTTTAAGAATTTCACATATTCATTCCTGAAAACTCATCTTGTTTGCTTTACTGCCCAGTGCAGCATCTTGGATCCGACAAAAAGTCGCAAGTGCATGGTATATGATATCCCAGCGTTAATAAATTCACCTTGAACGATCAGGCAAAGATGCGTCTTTGAGACGTGGTTCTGCGGGGCCTGATGAGATCCAGGGCGTGAAATGGTTCGTAATTCTACATTATTGGTTCCACTTTTAGATCATGCACCACCTGGTGTGTCCAGAGCTGCAGTGCGAATTAGATGGGGAACGGACATCCCAATTACTGGGTAGTCGTTTCAGCGTTTCAGCTGGGGTTCACGAAGGTTGCCACCTAGGAGGTATATACATGAGCGCAAGCTTAATCACAAAGGATAAAATAAAGAACGAAATAAAACAAAACAGACCTTCCGCTCAACAGCCTCCACACCCCTCGTCATCTCCACTGGATCCAGAAACGTCTTATTCCACATAAACACTCGTGATCCGCTGTACACTCGATATCCAACCAAACAGCATCCACCGGAAAACCCTCGTCGTCGAACCTATTCTGTCCACTGCGCACGTGGTCTGAACTAACGTAGTTCTAGCGGCGCTCGAACCGCTTTTATAATGACAGATGCGGGCATATCAGGAACGGATGTGGAATGATAGTTTTTGGGAAGGAAAAACCATGTAGAATCATCGCTGATCGCGGTGACATCATCAGAACGCTCAAGATGTTAAAGGCACTAGGACTTTACTTACATAAGAAATAGCCGCAGGGACATGGAGACCGGCGGCGGCGGGAGTCTGGAGGTAATCGGATCATTCCGTGTGTGAGACAAAGCCCTCCTCCATCGCTAACGCAGTGAATGTCGGGGATCGTATGTAAGGGCACCAGCCAACTCAGGTAACCTTTGTGTCCTCAGATGCCCCACAAACTTATCTCTGTTCAACTCGATAGTTTCCTGACTCATTGGGTGTGTGGACCGAGCAGCCTTCATCTGTAGATTGAAGGAGTCCCAGCTTTGGAAACAACGCTCCCAGGCTCAGGCTCAGACCAGACGTGACAGGGTCTGTACCATAAGTCGTCTCATTCACCTCCTCACCACAAGATCAAGACTCCACTCCCTGGCTTCGCATTCATAATTCAACGCTCACTGGCAGTCCTCCCGTCCAGAAGTCATCTTTTGTTCTACTTGTAAGAAACATCATTTCTAGGTGCTCTGCATACGCCTGGACTTTTTCAATGTCAGGTGAGCATGCCGTTCGATTGTTGTGAACTTTCTGCTTATTAGCAAACGTAGGCATATTACGTGGAATGATAGGATATCGACCCGCAGGATTTGAGATTTATGGTGTCATTACGCGGGGTGCTGAGGGCCCCGAGTACTTATGAGGTCCGTGGCACGTTTGATACTCTGCGTTCTATCGTGCTGAGGTGCTCAAAGATCTTTGACCGGTCGACCCTTGCTTGGCATATTGCTTTACCATGGTGCTGTTGCTGAAGGCCTGATGAGTCACGCTTGACCCTGATCGGAATTGTTATATATTCTGCCTACCAGGCTCTTTACTAGCGCCTCCATTCGACTCTCTCTTAAACATGGACTCACAAACCTTCATTAATATCTCAACCATCATCCAGTCCCAGAATGTAAGTGACTGATATTTGTTGACATCTTCGTTTCACTCATATCTATAATCTTGGCACTGGCAGTATTTTTTCGGTGCCATCCTTTCGACCATAATAATATCTCATAGCTAACAGGGTTCGCGCTAGCATCACTAGTGGCTTCTTGGGTGAGCGATCTTGCCGTTCGTCCAGCCGTCATTCATCAACATCTCGTCACAGGTCTACGATTGTTTCCTAATCTTGGACCAGGAGGTGATTTCATCTTTGCGAGATATGAGGGTATGTCGATGGACAGGCTGATTGTTGTGTATAGATATCTTTGATTCATCGGCCACGGTGGAGCATAGGAAGTATTCTTTATATCGTGACGAGATACATGCCAGCCTTGATGCTCTCTGTACACTTATGCAGTGAGTCCAAATCGCATGTTCTGTCGTCGACTTGCAGCTAATCGGGATACTGAAGTGAACTATCTCCCGAATGAAAATATTGTGGTGAGTATTAGTTGGAAACAATGTCACCTGCGATCCTGAGGATTCGCCGATGTAGACTTGTAAAATTCTACAGTCAATGTGGTATTGTAAGTATTGTAACAATAGAATTTGCCAGTCCTGCTTCAAGTTCGTCCCCCAGGTACTGCTGCATTGTGCGTCACCGGTGCAGAAGGTATTGCGATGTTTATAATGTATTCCCGCAGAATACTCACAGGATCTCCAGGTATCTTCATCCTTCGTACCTATGCATTATGGGGACAAAAGAAATTCATTCTGGGCCTTATGTTGTCAACGGTATTCGTGCGCATCCAGTTGCGTTCTCGCATTCTGTACTCTGACATACCTCACTTTAGTCCCTGATAATCTTGAACATGGTAATAGCACTGGAGGTTTGGAAGCAGTCGAAACGTGAGTGTCTTGAAGAAGAGCCATATGTAAATCGCTCAGTGTAGACAACAGCCTACCTATCAGACATAGGTGGCGGTTGTTACTCACTATCCCACAACACGAAGGCTGCATATAATTGGTCACTTATGGCAGCATTCGAGCTTGGTGAGATCACGAAGCCATAAATGTAGTCGGGTCCTCACTTTTTACCTCAGAGATCATAGTACTCACCATGATTCGTGTATATTGGGCATACCGCGAAAGAAGGAGTTTACTGCTCAATATCCTTCTACAACACAACATCTTTTACTTCGGAACTGGGCTAAGCAAGTAGTACCTTCATGATTGTCAAAACAGAATTAATCTTTCAATCCTAGCACTATCTGTGCTCAATCTTTTAGCCATTGAATGGCTACCGGTGTGTAGAAACCCGAATCCAACTCGATGTCGCCTGAGCTTCCTGATACTTGTTTTACGCAGTTCAACTCCTCAAATACATTTGTAACATTTCAGATCGTCATGCATACGATCCTCGTGACTCGGATGCACCTACGGTTGTGCAAGACCGTTCGCGACTCCCCTGAGCTCGGAATCACATCACACTCTCAATTGACCAACATTGAACTTCAGACGCGCTCGCATTCGAATGCATGATGATTCGATGGAATCTGTACATTCCATTTCCATTCCGACATTTTTTTCTGTTGTGTTGCAACGAATTCAAGCTATTGTTGGGCCATCAGGAAAAAGTGACGGATGCAGGGTGGTATATAGTAGGCTAACAAGTAAGAGGTCCATAACATTGCTGGAGTTTACGAACGAGGTTTCTCAGTCGAAAATTATCAGACATCTCAGAATTGAGGCGCGACTCAAACAACCTAAGAGTTGACCACGATGTTAGAGAAGAAGGAAATTTTCAAACCAAACAAGGGGCAACTCGTCCGACCCGCTGACATGCTTATATTTTTGCCTCTTACTATGTACTATACAGCACCCTCGTCAGTGTCTGTTCCTTCCCAGCCTGCACGGGCTTTACGAAAACCAAGCGGTAGGTCCGGACGCATACTTTCGTTTCTAGTGCGCTACGTGCGAGCACCGCCAGGGTACTGGCAGTAGCCGAGGGAGGGACGTTCCTTCGTTGTGCTTGGCATGGCGTACTACGGCTTAGTATATCTCAGGGCTGAGAAAGTAATTTTTTCAATATGGTGTCTAGGTTTCAGACGGGTTCATTATTTCATGCGGGCAATGCGATGGGGGCTCCACTTATGGCTCTTTTGACACCTGAGCTCCCTGAGCTCGGGCCACCGGTGAGTGACCGTTTGAAATGGAAGGTCCGAATTAATCTGGATTATAGCGCGCGGATGGGAATCTGTTTCTTTGCACTTGTTGGGTATTATAATTATTTTGACAATGTTCTAACTTGTCACGCGATCGCCTGTGCAGGATTCACAAGCTTGATAGGTGAGTTCAGTGGTGTCGTTTCTTGCTTAAATTTTAACCCTGGATTCCGGAACACCCACATGCGGCGCTCTGCTCACATCCAGTTATACCTGGTGGGTACCGGCTCTGTTCTCTGGGGTGGGTCGCTACTATATTCTCCAGAATTCGCGTCTACTCTAACTGCCTAACAGATCGTTCCACTGGCCGGTAGCATGATGTTCATATTCATGCGATGACGTTTCTTAGAAATCAGCGCGTTCAAGTTGACGTACAATCATTGGACGGCCAGGCTGTAAGTTGAGTCGTGAGTGAAGCTGTTATGATGTTTACTACTCTGCTGGACTTGGACAAATCGGAAGCTCCAGGAGACAGCGCGATGTATCAACAACGACTGGCGAAACGGCCTTTAAGAATTTTCACATATTCATTGCGGAATACTCATCTTGTTTGCTATACTGCCTCGCGTCATACAATTAGTGACCAGTGCAGCATCTTGGATCCGACAAAAAGTCGCAAGTGCATGGTATTTGATATCACAGCGTTAATAAATTCACCTTGAACGATCAGGCCAAGATGCGTCTTTGAGACGTGGTTCTGCCGCGGGGCCTGATGAGATCCAGGGTGTGAAATGGTTCAGAATTCTGCATTATTGGTTCCACTTTTAGATCATACACCGAGTGGTTGTCATACTACTAACGATGTATGTTTCAGGAGGTACGCTTAATTGTGGATGAAAATACACGTGCATGAGGCTCATTACTCTCAAGCGTATGTCAATCTTTTACTTACCTCTGCATGTGACCACGATTCATCATTTCTATAGGGCCAAAATCCTGTAGAAACTCAGACTTTTTATGGCTTGCTTGAGATCTGGGAGGTCGTGCAGATGTTTGTGTTGGGACCGCGTCTGATCCTTAGCATTCGCGAGTATCATGCTAGGCTCGTGACCGACTCTGACGCAGCAACTAGTATGACCTCGATAGCTTTCCAGGAGCGTGTGCATGTATCGACTGGCAGTGGTGTGTAATGCTCAGCGATGTCTGGTGCTCTACAAAGAGCAGGAGAATTGGCTTTCATTTATTCCCACTTTCGTGATGGTATTGATTGGTGTTCCGAAGTATATTTCAAGACGACATAGGTCTGGACGATGTTTCATCGTGGTATTTAGTTCAGTGATTTGATATACGTGTTGACAAAGTTCGAATCGTTACCCCTACTACTGGCACTAGCTGTCCACCCACACTTGCACCGACCGTCGTGGGTCCTTTCTCTGTGTGATGGCAACCATTCATGGGATTGCTTGGGCGGATGGGCGCGCGAGAGCCAAGTTGAGCGACAGTGCACTGATCGATCGATAATTCGAAGGAATCCAGTCCTCTCGCTGGGCTGTATTGGCAGACGCGACACTACCAATGTCATTATCGTGAGTGAAGGCGCTCGGGAGCCAGGCAAAATATAAATTTCCGCGTTCGATCGAGATCCATACCAGATGATGTGCCAAATAGTGTGCGAGAGCTATCGGTATCTTGATGATGAGGGGACGAATTCACGCAGTACTTGGGTTACGTAGGAAAAAAATGTGGACAAATCCGGACTCGAACCGGAGACCCCCCGCATGCTAAGCGGATGTGATAACCAGCTACACCATATGCCCCACGGCAATCCAGCTGTTTATGGATCCTATATCCATGATTGAGCAAGGAGGTGTGTGGTCGTCGTGGTCCTCATGGATTTCTCAAGCGTTGATTTTTGGGCGGTGTACTCTGGTGATCAGTACTTTGACTGCCGTATTTTATAGCGTAAGATGCACCTTGATTTGATATTTGGTTTAACTTATCGTTCTCTCGGCGAATCCCGGGTGGACCTTGATCGTGTACTTTGCGAAGTTCGTCACACTGTATTCCTGTCTTGATGGACGCTGTACCCACGACTCTAGTTGTACCGGTGCTGTCAACGGACATGTCAGCTGCAGACGTGCAGATGAAAGACGAGACTACCGTAGAGGACAAGGTCGCTGAGAATGTTCAGTTAACCGAAACCGGTGAATCGGGCGCTGGTGAGCAAGGTCGTGAAACAACCCCGAACCCAGATGGACCCTGTACAAGCGAAGAGGTTCCAATGACTATAATCGCCCCGGACAACGGCAAGGAAGTACAAAAATCTAACTCGGACCCACTTCCTGACGTCAATAGACCTCAAGAATCCATCATTACTAGAGATATTAGTATCCCACCAGTATCACGGCCACAATCTCCAGCAATGCCACCTCCATCACGTCCTGCTTCACGTCTACCACCAATGGGTTCTTTCCAAGTCCCTTCTCAGCCTTTGCTAGAGCGTCCTCTCAATGTCACAGATGCTTTGGGCTACCTCGATGCTGTCAAGGTACAGTTCCACGACCAGCCAGATGTTTACAACCACTTCCTTGACATCATGAAGGACTTTAAGAGTGGACTGTGTGTTGTATCTCTTCTTCCTAAATTCATTCCTCATATTTCTACAGTATCGATACACCAGGCGTTATAAAACGCGTCTCCCACCTTTTTAATGGCCATCCCGACCTTATCCAGGGCTTCAACACTTTCCTCCCTGTCGGTTATCGCATCGAGTGCTCCTCTGACCCACAACAGTCTTCTTTCATTACCGTCACAACCCCTACTGGCACGATACTCCAGTCCACTCGTGACGATTCTTGGCCTTCTGCTCCGATAGCTCCTCCACCTGCCGTATTGGCTGAACCCGACGCAAACATGTACGGCAGTCTCGATAGCTCCTCTATAGAACCAGCCGTTCAGTATGTCCAAAAGATAAAGCAACGTTGCGACGAGGCCACCTACCGCCGGTTTCTAGAGATTCTCGGCAAGTACCATAACACTACCGACGCCGTCGACGAGGTGAGCCTTCTGCCTTTCGCATTCAAATCAAACCTCAATTCATGTTTCACAGCGCGAAGTGTCAGCTGAAATTGCCCGTCTTTTCAAGGACGATCCCGATTTGCGCGCCGACTTTAGGATTTTCATGCCAGAGAAGAGCCAGGCTCTTTTTGACGAAGCAGAAGAAAGCTATATCACGGCCCCAACAGGACGTCGAACGCGATCAAATACGCCCTTAGATGGCAAGCCTGTCCGCCGTCGCACAGACCCCCAACCTCTCATCGAGCCCTCTGTCCCTCAAAAACGCAAGCGTAAGGCCAACGAACGGGACACTGTCTCCACCGCACCTAAAGCTCCCTCCAAGGTGACACCCTGACTCCCGAATACAAATAACTCACTGACATATCCAAGCTCAAACAGCCACCCCTCCCACCCTCTCTCCTCCCACCAGACGACACACACTTCTTCGACCGCGTCAAGCGTGCGCTGGGGAATCGAGACACTTACAACGAGTTTTTGAAGCTCGTAAATCTATTCACCCAGGAACTTATAGATACTGCACGTCTCGTCCGTGAAGCACGGAATTTCTTGGGAGACGCCGAGTTAATGCGCCAGTTTAGGGAGATTCTTGGCTGGGATGATAGGCGCGAGAGGGAGCGGTGGGTGCTGGAGGAGAGTCAGCAGCAGCAGACTTGGGCGAGGGCACAAGGCCAGGGAGGCCCTATGGTCGTCCCAATCCGCCCGGGCAGAGTTAGTGCAGGGCTTCAACTAGGAAGCTACCGTCGAATGCCAGCTAGCGTACGTCGTTACCCCTCTACTCATCTTATACTGACCACCACACAGGAAGCCAACGTCACCTGCGCAGGGCGTGACGAGATGTGCCGCGCAGTCCTCAACGACGAATGGGTTTCGCACCCCACCTGGTCGTCCGAAGACGCAGGCTTCATAGCGCACAAGAAAAACATCTATGAAGAGGCTCTCCACCGCTCCGAGGAAGAACGCCACGAGTACGATTTCCACGTCGAAGCAGCCACGCGCACTATCGCTATCCTCGAGCCTCTCGCTGCCAAAATTGCCCAACTCCCGCTCGAGGAGCGATCTGCGTTTAAGCTGAAGCCCAATCTTGGGGGCTCGGGCAAAGCGGTGCACGCACGCGTCATCAAGAAGATATACGGACGCGAAGCTGGATTGGACGTTTTGCAAGCGATGCAAGACGCACCAGCCCTCGCTATCCCCGTCGTCCTCATGCGCCTCAAAGAGAAAGAGGAGGAATGGAAACGCGCACAGAGAGAGTGGAATAAAGTATGGAGGGAAGTAGACGCCCGGAACGCTTCTCGTGCTTTGGACCACGCGGGGATCGCATGTAAAGCCGCAGACAAAAAAGCTCTTTCAGCAAAAGCGCTAGTGGCTCAGATCGAAGCCGCGCGCGATGCGCAGGTGAGCCAGCGGGCTGCGCTTGTGGATCCGTTGTTTGCGCGTGCGAGGGTGCGGCATCAGTTGGCGTACGAGGTTGCGGATACGGGTGTCTTGCAGGATGCTGTGAAGATGGCGTTGTCGTTTTTGGACAGGACGCAAGGGCAGATCGGGGCTCCTGAGCGAAGACGCATCGAAGGGTTTTTGCGGACGTTCATTCCGCTGTTTTTCGTTTTGGATCAGGAGGTGTTTCATAGAGCGTTTGTGCTTGGAGAAGCGGGGGAAGTTGAGATGGGGGACGATGGGGATGATGGGGAGACAGGGAGTGTTGCGGGTGGGAATGGAGGGAAGAAGAGGAAGGGTGGGCTTGGTTCGGGTGGAGACCTGAGGAAGAAATTGCTGAAGAGCGAGCAGGCGAAGTTGACGGGGAGGAAGACGCGTGCGCAGGAAGCAGCATCTCCGTCTTCCTCGAGACCTACCTCAAGACCTGCGTCTCCTGCGATACCCGATGCGATGCAGGTAGATGCCGTAGAGGAGGGGGAACGGGAGCCTGTTGTACCGTTGCGCAAGGCATCGAGGAAGAATGTGTTCTTTGGGAATACTGTGTTTTATGTGCTTTTGCGACTTTTAGAGGTGCGTGGTTTTTTTATTGATTCTCCGCTTTTCCATCCCTAATGTCCGTTCGTTTGACTACAGGTATTATACTCCAGACTCTTATTCTTCAAAAAGCTCAGTGCGCGCATCGCTATCGAAGCGCCCAAATCAGCGTCTAAAGCGAAGTCGGTCGCTCCACCGCTAGGGATGCCGTCCCTCGTCGAACTCGCTCAGCTAGACGACCGTGCTGCTCATGCAGATCATTTCTATGATCTGATGCTAGAGTCATGCGAGAGGCTATTTGATAATGAGATCGAACAATATGTGTTCGAGGAGCAGATGCGGTATATGTTTGGGGTGAAGGATGCATATCGAATATTTACGATCGATAAAGTTATTGGGTCGTTGATCAAGCAGGTGCGTCGTCCTCCTATTTAGGCTGTGATCATTATCTAATGATGTGGGCGTAGGTCCAGATTGTGTTGGCTGATTCTAGAAGTCAAGAGCTCTTTGAGCTTTTAAAACGCGATCGGGCATTACAAGTGCCGACGATTCAAGATCAGCTCAATAGTCGACGGTTTGCGGAAAATCTGCTTGGACCTGATGAGAACATTTTCCGTATAGATTGGGTGCGTCTTTTCTATTTTCAGGTCCTTACAAGTATTCATGCGTGGTTGGAACTGGAACAGCTTCCAGATACAAAAACGACAACGATTCAATTGCTCGGGAAAGATGATTCGAGGATTGATGATTCAGAGATGTTGGCGGAGAGGTGGCAGGCGTATGTGGATTCGTTTGTGTCGGTGCGTGTTCCTTATAAGAGTCTTTTATCGCGTGGGTTGATGGGTTTGATACTTTACAGAGTCCTGTCACAGAGGGCATATCGCAGTCCCGCGTTGGACGTCCATTTCTTCGCAAGTGCGTATATGCTACTCTTCACCTTTCCCTCACGCACACGCATACGAATGCTAATACTTGTTTTGCAGGAACGTCCCTCCCTCGGCTACTGCCAGTACCCCAGCGGTGCTCGCGCGTAGCGCACTAGAAACGAAAGTATGCGTCCGGACCTACCGCTTGTTTTTCGTATCAGGTACGGAAGACTTTTTGTGGCGGATCCCGTCCAAGGCGGATTTAGTGACCTCTGGACGGGAGGAAGCGAGGCGGGAGCGGTGGATTATGAAGGCAAAGGCGGGCGAGTGGAATCCTGATCTTGCGAAGAGCGTGAAGGAGCCAACGCCCGTGCATGCTGGGAAGGAACAGATCCCTGTGTCTGTAACTGTGTCTGAGCCTGAGCCTGCGAGGGCGGTATGAGGTGAGGTGCTGGTGCTGGTGTTGCAGGCGGACGCGCGTGACCATTGTACATATGATTATTTTAATCTTTGTTATTGAATTTTTTGGACTACATATGCTCGAGTGTTGTAGACATTCAAATCAGATGTGCTACGCTAATACGTAGATGGTTGAAGTGGAAGGGATCTTTGGTACCACGGCCAACATCTGAACTTGAGTCTGGTACCATAGATACCTTCCACTTCGGCACATCGGATGTGACTAGGAGGTCGATGCTCGGGCCTGTGCGGCTCAGCCTAGTGAAGACTGAGCGATTGTTAATAAAACAATGCTGAGTTGGGAAGAGGTGCGAAGCGAGTATATATGGGTCTATGGAGGATCTGTGGCTGAGTGGCGAAGGTGCTGTATAGTACATAGTATAGTAAGAGGCAAGAAAGATTACTGGAGGCCCTTGAACTCGTACCACCACAATGGTCGTTTTTTCCCACGCAAAATCTGCGGGCAAGGTAGAACGATCATCGTTCACAGTCTACCACTGGCCTAAATACATGACACCTTCCCAACCCAAATACACGAAAAACATCCAAACGTTAAGCATGATGAAAACCCCAACCGAAAACAATCCCCCACCCAAAAAACCTGACTCACTGAATCCCCACAACACTAGCAACGCTAACAAGAACACAACCAACAAGCCGCAGACTAAACAAAGACCCCTGCAAAACAAAAACGATAAAACCTTTGACTACCCCCACCAGACCAATGAAAAACGAACGACCCACCACCCACCCCACTATAAGATGAGATATAACCGAACCAAGCGAGAAAACGAGGCCACCCTCAAAAACCCCATAAAACATGAGTACGCTATCCTCCAACCACATCCAAGCATCCCACACACACGTAAAACCGACCACTCCTCGAACCGAAAATAATGATATATGAACGAATCAAAGACAACTCCATACCCACACTAACGCTTTCTAGTAAAATTGACCATCGCTAAGAACCATATTACCCCTATACAACCATGCACACACCACGACACCCAGACCCTTAACCAGCTCCCTAAACCCAAAACAACACACGGACACCACCCCCCAACCCAAACAAAACCCCCCGAACCAACACTTATAAACGCAACTCCCCTCAGAAAATCCCCAACCTCCTACGAAATGAAGGACCTGTCTAGTGTAAAAGTCGCCAACATAAACACTCGTCCTTCCCCCATGGGAACCCGCCAACCCCTTCCCAGAAATTCTCGTTCGGGTTCGCAGTTCTTCCCTCCTGACCTTCTGACCGACGAAGGGGAACTCACGGCAGAGGCATCGCCCACCCCCACGACGCCCTCCCCCCTACCGCGAACTGCCACACCCTCGGCTCCCCTCACTGAAGCTGAGAACATCACGGTACCATCCGTGCCACAACCCTCCCATCTCCCCGTGAACATGGAAACTGAGTCCCCCCACGCGAGCAACCCCCCTCCCGCCCCCACTGATGACGAAGCAATGCTGGTCTACTCTAACCACTGCGCCTCCCCCACCTCCCCCCCAACCACTCCTAAACCCGCCAAACCCGCCACCCCATCCACCCCATCCGAGGAAGACCTCCTCCGCACTCATCTTGCAGTAGCGGAGACCAACCGCTCCATCATCAAATCCTCAGGTGCAAACTCGCTCTCAACCATCCCACAATTCACGCCGGCCCCAGCAGGCGGTTTCCCACACATTCACTTAGCCCACGCAGCGCAATTGTTTGACTTCCAAGCAGCAAAAGTCATCACCGCCTGGCTAAAAGTCCCCCACCCCAAAGTCCTCATAAGAGTCTTTGACCACGACGGCAAGAACCCCTCCGTCAAAGGACCCCTCCTAGTCGAATGCCTGCGCAAGGCAATCTCTACCATAGCCCAAGCCGTCCAACAAGAAGACAGAGAGACGAAAGTGTCCCCGCCCTGCCCAGAGGCCATACGAGAGGAGACAGATCACCCCCTCAGTTTCCTTGCCTACAACATCTCCGAAGAAACCAAAAACATCATATTGAACCAGCGCATCTGGTCATCCACAGAGATAACCTTCTCGGCCCATCCTTTCCAAGTCAACACACCCCCACTCCTTCTATTTTGCCTCCACGGCTTTTCCACCACAGACACGAACACTGTCAAGAATGCCATCTACGACATCTGGATGGAAGATGTCACAATGTGGGACATCACTGACATCCTCTCTGATAGCGATATCCCCGAAGAACGGGTTCACTTCGCCGCACGCGACTTCATCCAGTCTCTGTGGGTTGAACGCCTCGACTACAAGGTCAGCGGCGGAATCCTACTCCCCCGATACAACATCTTCGCAGTTAGTCCAACCAACAACCCGGCCGTTTGGACAAAACTTAGAGCATACCTCCTCTCCCTCAAATATCCTTCCGAACTCGAAGGAAGCGGCTCATCTGTCAACTTCACTCCCTGCCCACTATGCCATTCCATCGCCCACCCCAGAGGTCTCTGCCCCTTCCCCAATGTTCCACTGTGGAACGGCCCAAAGCATAACCTAACCTCAAAACCCTCAAACGCCAACCAGCGGGGTCGCGGAAACGGAAAAGGAAGGAGAACGGGTGCCTAACAACGCCGCTGATATCGACACAAGTACATACCGATAGACCTGCCATATCCCACCGCACATACGACACCATATCCCCAAACACCATAGTTACTGACCTCCACCCTTGATTACCCTTGACCTCATGTACCCCCGCATTAGAATATAACCCCCCTCCCTAAAACGAGACCCGCGTGATGAAGTTTTCGACCTGACCAGAAAACTGACATTGATCACAACATCTAGCATCATGGGACGACGCTAGACAACCCCCTAAGTCACGGCCCAAATATACTGATCGCACTGCGAGACAGGAAAGCCGAGATAGTCCCAAACGGCGCAAGCCAAAAACGGAGGCCTATTTAGGCCAAGGATTCGCCGTGCTGAGGAGCTGAAGTGACCGCAAGAGAAATAGTGAATACAGGACTCACGATTTTAGACAGCGCGAACATATATCCACCATGACTGCCTGGGATATGACAGTCCTCACCTCCGAATGGTCATTTAGGATGGTGCAGTAACATGACCACTTCGCAATCACAACTCAACCCCACACTCCTCGGTTCTTTTTCTGGCACTGGCTCAATCCCTCCGCGAAGCAGAAGGGGTAGCCCTCAAACCGCCGGGACTACCCCTGACGACGCTTCACTGGAGATCGGAGGCGGACCCCCCTCAATGCCTCACCAGGCAAACAATAACCAGCAGAACATAGCCCCCCCACGAAAAAAAAAACTAAGAGCAAATACACTAATTGCGACCCTAAACATGAGAGGACGAGCATCCCCAGACTTAGGAAACAGTACAATATCAAAATGGTCCTCAGTCCAACACGTCATGAGAACAAAGAAAATCGGCATCCTCTGTATACAAGAAACACACCTAACTAATGAATACGAAGCACAAGTCGACACGCTGTACTCGAGAAGACTTCGAGTAATAAACTCCAAAGATCCCTCCCGCCCTGGAAGCTCGGCAGGAGTCGCCTTTGTGTTAAACAAAGAAGTCCTCGATACCACGAATGTGGAAACGTTTGAAATAATCCCTGGCAGAGCGTTAGCGATTAAGATAAAAAGAAACAATAACGAGAATCTTACCCTACTTAACATATACGCCCCCAACAATCTAACAAAACACCCAGATTTCTGGGAGCTAATCTCGAGAACCTGGCAAAATAGAAACCTCCCCCAACCCGACTTCCTATTAGGCGACTTCAACCTAACAGAAGATTCAATAGATCGCGCCCCAGCCAGACAAGACAACGAAAACGCCCTGACCGCACTTCGAGACCTGAAACATCAGCTTAACGTACAGGATACATGGAGATCACTACACCCAACATCAAGACTGTTTACTTACTACAGCAGCACAAACTCACACTCGAGACTTGACCGAATATACACCTCCCCGCGACATGAACGAAACACGCACCAATGGGACTCGTGCATAACTGCAATCCCGACAGACCATAAAATGGTTCTAGTAAGATTCGTACCACAAAACGCACCATTTACCGGTAAAGGTCGATGGACTTGGCCAATGAGTCTAATGAACGACAAAAACCTGTTCGAAAGAATAAGCAACCTAGGAAAAGCAGCCCAGCAAGAGATAACACACCAACGTGAGCACAGAACAGAACTATCGAACCCACAAAAGACATGGAAAGACTTCAAAGAGAACATTAATAACGAAGCAAAGAAAACAGCAAAAGAACACTTACATAAAATAAAACAAAGAACAAAACAACTTGAGGATGACATAAAACGCACACTAGATAATGGTGACATCGACACAAATGAGAACACACGGAGACACAAAGCCTGGATTGAAAGCGAAATCGACCACCTAGAAAAGAAAATGTTCAAACAAATCCAAAGCCAATCACAAGCGAAATGGGCACGAAGCGGAGAATCTATAAGCAAATACTGGTCGAAGATCAACTCACCAAAAAGACCCAGAGACGTAATCCATAGTCTTAAAAGACTAAACTCAAACAACCTCGCAACCCGCTCAGATGAAATGGCTGATATAGCCAAACAATACCACGAGAACATCCAACAAGAAATTCTATCAAGAGAAACCGAAGATGAAAGAACAACCATGATACGAAAATTCATGCATGAGATCCCGAACCAACAAAAACTAAATAACATGAACTCACCGCTATATAACCTCCTACAGGAACACCAAATCCACGAGGCGCTCTTCTCCTCGAAAGCCGGTGTAGGGATTCATTTCTGGCTGGGCTTGTAGAGACTGTTTTTACTTTACCTTATGTTGGCACTTTTGTAGCTTACATAATCAATGAATCTTTTCACCAGTTACCAGTATGAGTCTGAGAGATCAGCAGTTTTCTATCATATTTCCTCTCCTCTGAGCCTTAAGCCTAGTCCAGAAACCCTTTAGAGTCGAATAGCAGCTAGGTTCTGCAAGACCCAACATTGTTCAGACTCACCATCTGAATTGTTGTACCTTCACCGGAAGCGCAGCCGGTATCGATGGCATCCCATATGAAACATGGAAAAAACTACACGAAAAACACCAAGAGAATCAAAAGAACGAAAAACCCAGCTTCGATATAATAAAAACTCTCACCATGGTAATAACTGACATCCAAATGCATGACATCGATCCCGAGTCCGACTTCACACTCGGCTGGATGTGCCCAATATTCAAAAAGAAAGAAAGATCTGAAATAGAAAATTACCGTCCCATCACCCTTCTAAATACAGACTACAAAATACTCACTAAGGCTCTAGCAATGCAACTCGCACGAGAAGCTAACAAACTAATCCACCCAGATCAGAGCGGTTTCATCCCTAAAAGGTCTATCTTTGACCCAATAAGATTAGCCAAACTAATGATAGAATATGCTGACATTACCGAGGAAAACGGAGTGCTAGTAGCCCTAGATCAAGAAAAAGCATATGATAGAATCAAACACGACTATCTCCTAGAAACGCTAGAATCTTTTAACCTACCACACACCTTTATAAAGACAGTAAAAGCCCTATACGCCAACGCATACACAAAAGTCTCAATAAACGGAGTCATGAGCGACCCCTTCAAAGTAACGAGAGGCGTACGTCAGGGAGATCCACTCTCATGCCTACTTTTCGATATAGCAATTGAACCATTAGCTTGCGCTTTAAGAAACTCAGAAAAACTCACCGGATACAACATACCAGGAATAACCAATAAACTAATAATCAACCTCTACGCTGACGATACGACCATCTTCCTCAACGAGTCTGATAAGTACAGCGACCTGGAAAGCATTCTAAATAACTGGTGTTTAGCCTCTGGAGCGAAATTTAACATGGAAAAAACGGAAATCGTACCTATTGGCTCGAAATACCACAGAGACAGAGTCATCGCTACAAGGAAAATAAACCAAACAGATCAACCACTAGAAGATGCTATAAGAATAGCCCCAGACGGACACTCAATAAGATCCCTCGGAGCTTGGATCGGTAATAAGACAAACAACGAGTCCCCCTGGGAACCAATTTTGGACAAAATTAACTCCACACTGAACAGGTGGAAAAAAGGACACCCCACCTTAGACGGGAAACAACTTATAATACAAATGTTTGCAGGAGGAATGACCCAGTTTCTAACCAAGGCTCAAGGAATGCCGAAAAATATTGAAACAGCACTCACGAAGATAATTAGAAACTTCATATGGGACGACAAACGTTCCCCGCCAATAAGCCTGGAACAACTACAACGCCCCAAAAAAGAAGGCGGAATCAATTTACTAGATATTAAATCAAGGAACGAGGCAATAGAAGTAACATGGATCAAGGCATACCTGGACCTATCCCCGTCCCGCCCCGCCTGGACCTTTATAATAGACCTCCTACTACACAACCTAAACCCAAACAAAGAAAGCGCAGACCCCACAAATCCTTTCCTATTATCCTGGGACCCACCGACAAGAGGACCTAGAGCAAACACCCTACCCCTCGAAATAAAATCACTCCTAAAAACAGCGAAACAATTCAATATCAGTTTCGCTCCAATCAAAATATCCAAGGACCTCAAAAAACAACTACCCACATGGTGTCACATAGGCGCGCCCAAGAAAACATACCATAAATCAAAAGATAAATGCCTACATGAATCACATAAATCACAGACCATCAAGAATATGCTGAAAATATGTAAAAGACTAACCGATATAAGAAACTTCTCTCAACCGCACTTCCCCCGAAAAGACTGCCCATGTCCACCCTGCAAGAAAGACCGCATAAACGGATGCCTAAACCCGCATAAATGCGCAGCAACAGCGCGAGAAATATTAAGCAAAATAACCCCAAAATTCGACACAAGAACAAAACCAAAAAGAGATGAATTATCACTGACTCACCGACGAAAAGAAAAAAATATACAAGCCCACGAACGAAGAAGAGGAGAAATCCTCTTCGATCCAACTGTCACTATACGAACAAGCCTTAAAGATTGCTTCAGAATCTTTGTCAACCCAAATAACAACTCACCAACACCAGCACACTGACCCCCAAACCCGACAAGAGGACTAAACCTAATGGAAGAAAAGATTACGATCTTTACAGACGGCTCATGCACGAACAACGGAAAAAATGACGCACAAAGTGGGTGCGGAATATGGATAGGCAACAATCACCCAAAGAATATGGCAATAAAAGTCCCGGGAGAAACCCACTCAAACCAAACTGCAGAGTTATTAGCCGTCCTCGTCGCCCTACAAAATGTTGAACCATACGTACCCATAACCTTCATGACAGACTCTAAATACGTAATAAATAGCCTCACTAAACATCTCCCGGAATGGGAAGACATCGGATGGATAGGCATATTGAACAGTGCCCACCTAAGGGCCACGGCATACCAACTACGAAAACGATCAGCACAAACAGGTTTCGTATGGGTCAAAGGACATAGTGGACTCAACGGAAATGACCAAGCAGACACCTTAGCCAAGGAAGGCGCAAATAAAACCACTGACGACCACATCAACCTTCAAATCCCCAACGAATTTAACCTACAAGGAGCAAAACTATCAGCAATAACACAGGCATTAGCATATAAGGGTATAATGGGAAAGAAAACAAAACCCATAAGACGCGCAACAACGAATAATCTAGAAATAATCCGATATGCAATACAATCTATAACAGGTCACCTCGAAACCGACGCAAACATATGGCAAGGATGTAGAAATAAGGACATACCGAGAAACATACAACAGTTCATATTCAAAGCAATCCATGGCGCTCATCGAATCGGTGAATACTGGACGAACATCCCAAACTTTGAAAATCGCGCGAGATGCGCACACTGTAACGAGGATACAGAAAACCTAAAACATATCCTTTTAGAATGCCCTGACAACGCTCAAACAATAGTATGGAACTTAGCCAGAAAACTATGGCCAAGTAAACATGGACAATGGCCACAACTTACCCTAGGGATAATCTTGGGATGTGGAAACATCAATCTCCCGAACAACAGAAATAACAACGCACATAATCCACCAAACCAACAAGCCCACCGAGACCAACAACAAATAAACCTAAATAAAGGTACATCGAGACTACTCCGAATCCTAATATCAGAATCCGCTCACCTAATCTGGGCACTACGTTGCGACACAACAATTAATGGAACAAGACACACACAACAATCTATAATCACACGATGGACCTCGACAATCAATAAAAGACTACAATGTGACAGACTAACCGCAAAGAAAATAATACGCACAAAATCCTTTGAAAATATAGTATACACCACATGGTCGGACACCTTAAAAACAAACGACCCCACCCCTAAAAACTGGGTTACCGCCCTTGAGGTTTTAGTGGGTATCACATTACCCAGGCCCTCTACGAACGAGGCAACCAGGTAATTACAGAGTCCCACACGCCCCATGAAAATGGGTGTGCGTAAGTGCATTTTCCCTCGGACCGGGGTTCCAAGAACTCCGCTATAGTGCGTACTTGTAGAGCTAGATTTTGTCAGTTGCTACAAATACATATCACTTGTCTAAAAAAAAAGAAAGATTACTATCATGGTGACACAGCGGGTCGGACGAGTCGCTCCTTGTCCTTACTTGCTTGTATGGTTTGAGATTCTCCTTTTTCTTCAACGTCGTGGTCGATTCTTTTTGTAAAGTTTTTGTTGTCATTGTCTGAGTCGCGCTCCAATTCAAGAAACCTTGTTCCTATGTAAACTCCAGCACCTTTTACTTGTTAGTATGACGCTCCAAATGCCACTTTAATAAACTGCGCGATATACACCGAGTGCG
This sequence comes from Suillus tomentosus, assembly GCA_016647685.1. NCBI lineage: Eukaryota > Fungi > Basidiomycota > Agaricomycetes > Boletales > Suillaceae > Suillus > Suillus tomentosus. The sequence continues at coordinate 80,618 of JABBWJ010000119.1, forward strand.
CGATACACAACGTCAAGTGCGCAATACACAACGTCGAGTGCGCGATACACAATGTCGAGTGCGCGATACACAATGTTGAGTGCGCGATACCCTACTAGTACTATGTCAAGACATTTCATGTAGGTAGTACTTCTAATCAATTGGATGGCTGAAATCTTCGAAGCTGGGCTCAACGATCAAGCATTTTGCAAGATTGTCAGCTGTACGAGTGATGAGTGTCCGCTCGTGATCAAAAGCGCTTTGAGCTTTTACAGTATATAACACCGCCTTCCAACAGTCCAAGTTGATCTCTCCAATGTCAAGTTTTTCGAATCGTTCCATAGCATCCTTGTAAGGTTGTGGATTTCGTCCGTCCAGCAAAAACCTGCCCATTCCGTTCCACCACAGCTGCTTCCAGTCTTCCTCACATCTCGTTTTCTTCATGCAAGTTGCTGCATGCACCATGGGTGGGGCTTCGCATGCGATGATCCGGCGGTGTACATCGAGGCGTTCCTTGACTTTGAACATCGTGTTCCATACAATAGATCCAACCGTGTGACGTTCCTCGTCAGATATATCATTGATGCGAGCCGAAACGAGCCGCTCGAAAGCATGCGGAAAGAAGTCTTTGATATTGTACTTCAATGCGAGTGAGATAAGTTGTGTTGGTTCGAGTGAGTAGCGTTGGCGCTGGAGATGACGAACAGCGTAGACACGTGCATCTTTGCAAATATACATATCACTCAGCTCCAGTAGTTGAATGACGGTGTTATTGGGTATTTTGAGAACATCAGGCCTCCATCTGTAATAAGATCATATTGGCCATTGGAGTCCATTGCGAAAAAAAACGACTCACTTATTGTAACAGACAGAAAGAAACAATTCGAAAGCACTTTCGCTTACTTGCAACGGCACACAGATGGGCTTGTCGTCAGCGCTACCATCAACCTCTTGAAATTGGGTGCCCTGGCTTGCAGCAAACATATCCCGAAAAGCAAGTGATTTATCACCAAGAATGCTCGCGTGCACCCTGAAGAGCAAGTTTCCTGCCTGCTAGTATATCAATCCACCTGGAATAAGGCTCTGATATTTAAGTGACACACGAACCTGGAAGATGTGGGTGCCATCCAAGAAATAAAACATTTGATGGTGTCGAGCTGCAGTCATTGAATCACTGCAACAATTTGAACTTCAATTGAGTAGATATTGAAGGACAGCTTGGAAGAGATAGCCTGAGTGAGTTGTTAGTAATAAAACCGGACGCAGAAAAGCAAAACACACAAAACACGTCACCTGTGAATTATGCTTGTGGAACTCTAGAACAGTTGTTTTTCTAGCCGACGTTGACTCCTTGGAGTACAAAAACAATGGATACTGGTCCTTCATTGCCGTTGTCGCTTCCACTTCTCCCTGAAACTAAAAATTGGTCAGCAGAGATCCGAGCTGCCTACGAGAATGTTCAACGTACTTATGATCATGCCGTTCGAGTTCTTCGAGCAGACGGAGCTGACCCTACCCGCATTGCTTTCCACGTGGATGCCATCTCATCAAATGCTCTTCCAATCCTCGAAGCACTCATACCAGATAATGACATCGCCGATTTGGATGACAATTCGGAGTCTCTCCCAGTCAAATGGCTAGCTGATGTAGCTGCAATACTTGGGTGTGCAGTTTCGAATCTGGAGCAGCTAGGAACAACTGTAAACGAGCAGTAAGTCAAATTTTCAATAAACATATAGATACTGACACAGGATCTTACAGAGAGGAGCATAATGTTGATATACGAGAGTACACTGGAATTGCAAGAACTGGAAAACGAGGACGTCCGAAGAAGATAATAGATCTTGATTTCTTGAAGGAGGCTACCTCTGCTCGACATCAAATCAGGCATGTTGAGCTAGCGAAGATTGTTGATGTTCATCGAGAAACACTACGGCGCTACATGCGTCAACATGGCATTGAAAGGCAATATTCCAACCTTCGTGACTGTGACCTGGATGCTTTGGTGAAAGTATTCAAATGTCGTAGACCAGAGTCCGGTTTTCGGTACCTTGTTGGTTTTCTTCGACAACAAGGTGTCCGTGTACAACACAGGCGAATGTGGCAATCCTTGCGGCGAGTTGACAGAATTGGACAGCACTTAAGACGGCAACAAATTATTCGAAGAAGGAAGTATGAAGTGAAACGGTCCAATGCTCTTTGGCATTTGGATGGACACCATAAAATGATCCGATGGGGGTTCGTTGTCCATGGTTTCATTGACGGTTACTGCAGAACAGTGTGTAATTGTCATCACAGGTCGAAAGTTCAACTAATACTTGCCTAGGTGGTTGCACTGAGAGCAAGCACAAATAATCGTGCTGCAACAGTTCTTGATTTATTTCTTGAAGCACATGAAGAGTATGGTATGCCATCACGTATGCGAGGCGATCGTGGTGGTGAAAATATTGATGTTGCCACTTATATGGTCATGCGAAATGGCCCAAATCGTGGTTCATTTATGTGGGGATCGTAAGCACTGTATTAAAATATAATTCTTTGAATGTTATGCTCACACAAATACTATAGGTCCACACGAAATTCCAGGATTGAGCGGCTTTGGGTTGAAGTAGGAACTCAGTTTGTGAGACGTTGGAGGGCATTCTTTAACCGCTTGGAGAGACTGCATAGTCTTGATATCGAGAAGACAGGCCATCTGTGGCTTCTCCAAAATTTATTCTTGGATGCTATCAATGACGACTGTAAGACTTTTCGCGAGGAATGGAACCTTCATCCAATTGCTGGCCCATCGACAAACAACAAGAGTCCACAGGTAGGTAACATTTCGAGTTGAAATTTGAACACAGTCATATTTTGCCACAGGATCTGCGACTGATAAGTCAGGCAACACTGGGTGTTTACAGGGACAACTGCGATGGAGTTCACCCGGACACAATTGAACGATATTATGGCACCCACGGCCAAGAACAGACTCGTTGTCATGGGCAGACTGGTGCTGGCCATCCTGATGACGAAGACACCAATTCGGAGGATCAGCTCATCTTACAGATAGAAGAAGATCAGGAACAGAACGTTCGCCATGCTGCTATTGAAGTTCCTGGAAAGAAAAGCCCCTTTGTGACCCAACATGATGAGAACCTTTTTTTTTCGATGCTTGAGCAGATAGTTATTGAGGGCATCGTACCAGAAGGTTATGGCTTGCTTCCTGGCGAGCAAGATGATGATGATACAGCTATGGCTGAAGTCTTACAATTTGGGAGGCATGGAACAAAATCTGTCGTAGTTTCATTAAGAGATGCTGTCTGGGAAGCTCGCGCGACACTTTGGTGTCAAGCACTATCAGCATTATCTTTGTTCGAAACGGAAGGATATTTTTAGCTATACATACATAGTGAATCAAATAAGCTCGAAAATTGACGAGAGACTTAGAATCAATAACCAAAGCTTATGCAAGACATAAATATATAAAGTACTACATCTTCTCGTTCTCCCGAACCATCTCTACTTCATCCTGTATGCTGCTATGTCCGACCGCAATGAAAGGTACTGCCGAGACTTTCGTGAAGGCAGGCAAGCATGCACATGTGAATACTTCACCCCACCTTCTAATCCTGATGCTCCTTACTACTGTCGAGAATGTCAGCATGGCTTCAGCAAGCATCCCATGGCTCTGGATTCTACAAGAGACGTACCTCAGAAGCAAGAAGACAGCACAGCACCATCTGGAAAAAAGAGGCTCGTCAGCATATTCAAAGAAAAAATCAGTTCAGGGTCTGCAGCAAGACCCTCACGAACTGCTACCTCATCCAAAAGCATGCTCAATCAAAAAACAGGTGTCGAGCAAGCTAGGGATGAAGTCTTGAATGGATATAGGACTGGTTTGAATTTGCAGAACAGTAAAGTCAATAAGGTGCGAAACGTGCAATGCATAATGAGTGGCACTCACAGGTTGAAACAGTTGCAATTTCGCCGAGTGACCAGTACTAAGGCAAGGGCTGCAAGCCAATTCGATTCGGAGGATAAAGTTGCCAAGGTTGCATCATGGCTTCTATTGGTGAATAATCTTGATGTAAATTCAGAATATATATCTCGTTCTTCACACAAGAAAAACTAACACAATATGACGAAGGATGATGGTAATCTCATTAACACAAGTCCACCATCACGAACACAGTTACTCAACATGGAGCGCCGTCAATGCGCACATATTGAAACGGCTAATAGGTTTTCCTTCAGTCAAACGTGGACTCATGACGAAGTCCATCATTACCTGCAAAACGAGGTGTTTCCATTAGCATTTGAGTACGTCAATTCAACAGAAAAGGGGAAAGGAATTGGCATACCTTCTTGCCCATGGGTTTTAATAAGCAAGGAGAGGCTCCGATATGAGGTTGTAAACATCGACAACCCCACTGGCAGTGATCTTGCACGATTCCGAGGCAGACCCAAGTGCCCTGTAAAAGATGCCAATGTCATCATAGGTAAGGAGCCTCTGTCTCGTATAATTGATTGATGTTAACCTTAGTACTATCTTCAGCCTTGCGGAGAAGAGTGCCAGAACATATATATGCATCATGGGATCCCGAATATCGAGAAATGGGGGACAATGGGATGTTTCTTGATTCCGATGATGCTTCAAGTTTCGAGGCCAAACCAAGAATCCTAACACGTGCGGGTAAGTTTATTGGTTTACTTATTATTTAGTACATATTTATCCAACTTTCTTTCTCATTTGCTAGCCGCTGCAAAGCTCAAACGTGGACGACAATCATCACCATCCATTGAGATTCTCTCCGACACTGAATACAAACCAACCACCAAAAAAATGAAAGGTGCGCACCACGTAGTTCACAGAATATACTGTTGCTTATTCATTGTTTTGATACTACTAGGCATTGTAACAGTGAAACGAGAGGAATTTGCATTGGATTTCCAAGCACCGAATGCAGTGGCCTCTCAGCCTGAAAAACGTGAGTTTGTAGTATCTAAACACTATTTTTTCTCACTGGCTCGGAATTCAGTTTTTCTAGAAAGTTCCAATGCAGATATGGACGAACTTCCTGATGTTATTCGACAGTTGTCGCTGGTGCCACAGACCCCACAGAAAAACACTGTCCCTTCCAGCTCTTTTTTCAGCGCCGCGTCAGAGGTTGGATCAAGTCGTCAGGTGTCCCATTTTGGCACCGCTGATTTACTGTCTGCGCAGTTCCAGTTTTCGAACCTTCGTCGTGTTGCCATGCCGCCTGATTTTGTGGAACCCCAACCATCTGATATAATCTTACGGGGTATCCGCGACCCTGATAGCCCATCTGCCCCTCCTCGTATTAATCCTTGGTCTGAGGATTATTTCATCGGCGACGTAACTATCTCCATCTAATTTCTCGTGCCCTACTGCAATCTACTTGATATCTTTTCTAGTACAATAATTATCATGACGAAGCTTCAAGTTCATTGCCACCTATGCCTTGCTACTCTGACCAAACTTACCCTTGCCGCATACCATGATGCACTCCCTTAATGACAACAATACAATCATTACTACTACTGGCCAGGCCCTCACAAGGTTCAAGACTGGTAACTTTCGGGTCTTTCTTTCCCACTCTCGGACTCCACTTTGTTAGCGCTTATAGAGTTTTGTTTTACCTTCGAAATCCATGATATTGTCATTTTGAAGCACTTCTAAGACAACTTCAAGGCCCAACTTGAAAGCTCAGGCTGCGGTTCTTTTCGTGTCGCGCACTCGACATTGTGTATCGCGCACTTGACGTTGTGTATCGCGCACTCGACGTTGTGTATCGCGCACTCGGTGTGTATCGCGCATTTACGTTGTGTATCGCGCAGTTTATTAAAGTGGCATTTGGAGCGTCATATGTTAGCCTAGCGAGCACTATATACCCTGTATGTCACTTTTTCCGGATGGCCCAACAACGGCTTAGATTCGTTGCAACACAACAGAAAAAATATCTGAATGAAAATGAAATGTAGATATTCCCATCGAATCATCATGCATCTGAATGCGAACGCGTCTGGAGTTCAATATCTGTCAATTGAGAGTGTGATGTGGTTCCGGGCTCAGGTGAGTCGCGAACGGTGTTGCAAAACTGTAGGTGCATCCGAGTCACGAGGATCGTATGCATGACGATCTGAAATGTTGCAAACATATTTGAGGAGTTGAACTGCGTAAAAAAAGTATCAGGATCCCCAGCCGACGTCGAGTTGGATTCAGGTTTCTACATACCGGTAGCCATTCAATGGCCAACAGATTGAGCACAGATAGTGCTAGGATTGAAAAAATTAATTCCGTTTTGACAGTCATGAAGGTGCTACTTGCTTAGCCCAGTTCCGAAGTAAAAGATGTTGTGTTGTAGGAGGATATTGAGCAGCCGACACCCTCTTTCACGGTATGCCAGATATACACGAATCATGGTGAGTACTATGATCTCTGAGGCAAAAGTGAGGACTCGACTACATTTATGGCTTCGTGATCTCACCAAGCTCGAATACTGCCATAAGTGACCAATTATATGCAACCTTTGTGTTGTGGGATAGTGAGTAACAACCGCCACCCATGTCTGATAGTAGAACTGTCGTCGACCTACACTGAGCGATTTACATGCTCTTCTTCAAGACACTCACGGTTCGACTGCTTCAAAACCTTCAATGCCATTACCACGTTCAAGATCGCCAGGCACTGAAGTGAGGTATGTCAGTACAGAATGTGGGAATGCAACTGGATGCGCACGGATACCGTTGACAACATAAGGCCCAGAATGGATTTCTTTTGTCCCCATAATGCATAGGTACGAAGGATGAAGATACCTGGAGATCCTGTGAGTATTCTGCGGGAATACATTATAAACATCGCAATACCTTCTGCACCAGCCATGCACAATGCAACAGTACCTGAGGAACGAACTTGAGCGAGACTGGAAAATTCTATTGTTACAATACTTACAATACCACATTGACTGTAGAATTTTACAAGTCTACATCGGCGAATCCTCAGGATCGCAGGTGACATTGTTTCCGACTAATGCTCACCACAGTTTTTTCATTCGGGAGATAGTTCACTTCAGTATCCCGATTAGCTGCAAGTCGACGACAGAACATGCGATTTGGACTCACTGCACAAGTGTACAGAGAGCATCAAGGCTGGCATGTATCTCGTCGTGATATAAAGAATACTTCCTTTGCTCCACCGTGGCCGATGAATCAAAGATACCTATACACAACAATCAGCCTGTCGATAGACATGCTATCATATCTCGTAAAGATGAATCACCTCCTGGTCCAAGATTAGGAAACAATCGTAGACCTATGACGAAATGTTGATGAATGACGGCTGGACGAACGGCAAGATCGCGCACCCAAGAAGCCACTAGTGATGCTAGCGCGAACCCTGTTAGCTATGAGATATTATTATGGTCGAAATGATGGCACCGAAAAAATACTGCCAGTGCCAATATTATAGATATGAGTGAAACGAAGATGTCAACGAATATCAGTCACTTACATTCTGGGACTGGATGACAGTTGAGAGATAAATGAAGGATTGTGAGTCCATGTTCAAGAGAGAGTCGAATGGAGGCGCTAGTATAGAGCCTGGTAGGCAGAATATATAACAATTCCGATCAGGGTCAAGCGTGACTCATCAGGCCTTCAGCAACAGCACCATGGTAAAGCAATATGCCAAGCAAGGGTCGACCGGTCAAAGATCTTTGACTGCTTCAAGGCACCTCAGCACGATAGAATGATACCATAAATCTCAAATCCTGCGGGGTTGATTTCCTATCATTCCACGTAATATGTCTACGATTGCTAATAAGCAGAAAGTTCACAGCAATCGAACGGCATGCTCACCTGACATTGAAAAAAGTCCAGGCGTATGCAGAGCACCTAGAAATGATGATTCTTACAAGTAGAATGAAAGATGACTTCTGAACGGGAGGAGGGAGCGTTGGATTATGAATGCGAAGGCGGGGGAGTGGAGTCCTGGTCTTGTGGTCAGGAGGTGAATGAGACGACTTAAGGTACAGACCCTGTCACGTCTAGTCTGAGCCTGAGTCTGGGAGCGTTGTTTCCACAGCTGGGACTCCTTCAGTTTACTGATGAAAGCTGCTCGGTCCACACACCGAACGAGTCAGGGAACCATTGAGTTGGACAGAGATAAGTTTGTGGGGCATCTGAGGACACAAAGATTACCCGAGTTGGCTGGTGCCCTTACATACGATCCCCGGCACTCACTGCGTTAGCGATGAAGGGCTTTGTCTCACACGGAATGCTCCGATAACCTCCGGACTTCCGGTCCCCATCATGTCCCTGCGGCTAGAAAATTATGTAAGTAAAGTCCTAGTCGTTCATGCATACCTTTAACATCTTGAGCGTTTTGATGATGTCGTGACCACGATCAGCGCTCAGTGATGATTCTACATGGTTTTTCCTTCCAAATAACTATCATTCCGCATCCGTTCCTGATATGCCCGCGTCTGTCATTATAAAAGCGGCTCGAGTGCCGCTAGAACTACGTTAGTTCAGACCACGTGCGCAGTGGACAGAATAGGTTCGACGAGGAGGATTTCCGGTGGATGCTGTTTGGTTGGATATCGAGTGTACAGCGGATCACGAGTGTTTATGTGGAATAAGATGTTTCTGGATCCAGTGGAGATGACGAGGGGTGTGGAGGCTGTTGAGCGGAAGGTCTGTTTTGTTTTATTTCGTTCTTTATTTTATCCTTTGTGGTTAGTTTTGCGCTCATGTATATACCTCCCAGGTGGTAACCTTCGTGGATCCCAGTTAAAACGCTCAAACGACTACCCAGTAATTGGGATGTCCGTTCCCCATCTAATTCGCACTGCAGCTCTGGACCAACGATAATGATAGTGTCGCGTCTGTCAATACAGCCCAGCGAGAGCTCCAAGATTCCTTCGAATTATCGATCGATCAGTGCACTGTCGCTCAACTTGACTCTCGCGCGCCCATCCGCCCAAGCAATCCCATGAATGGTTGCCATCACACAGAGAAAGGACCCACGGTCGGCACAAGTATGTGGATGGACAGCTAGTACCAGTAGGGGTAACGATTTGAACTTTGTCAACACGTATATCAAATCACTGAACAAAATATCACGATGAAACATCGTCCAGACCTATGTCATCTCGAAATATACTTCGGAACACCAATCAATACCATCACGAAAGTGAGAATAAATGAAAGCAAATTCTCCTGCTCTTTGTAGAGCACCAGACATACGTTAGCTTCACTGAGCATTACACACCATTGCCAGTCGATATATGCACACGCTCCTGGAAAGCGATCGAGGTCATGCCAGTTGCTGCGTCGGAGTCGGCCACGAGCCTAGCGTGATAGTCTCGAATGCTAAGGATCAGACGTGGTCCCAGCACAAACATCTGCACCACCTCCAAGATCTCAAGCAAGCCATTAAAAGTCTGAGTTTCTACAGGATTTTGGCCCTATAGAAATGATGAATCGTGGTTACATGCAGAGGTAAGTGAAAGATTGACATACGCTTGAGAGTGTTGGAGAGTAATCAGCAATGAGCTGCAAGCAAGAAATAGCAACAAAGCTACCACGTCCGATCTTTCAGTGTGAAAAGGGAAAAACGATCACAATATGAGCTCACCTGGCAAAGTAAACTACGTGAGTTTTCATCAACACCGTGAAACAGTCCTCCATAATCCCTCCTTGTCGCGGTTCACGGAAGTGCTTTACCGTAATCCATACTGCGAGACATAGTGCGAGGACCTCCCACACAGTTCCAAGTATCCAAGTAATTAGAGCCAGAAGCAGGGTATCTTCCGTATAGTCAAATGAACACTGATAGGTGCCGGACAGAATGAGTTCCTCTGATATCCATCAATGAGCCTCATGCACGTGTATTTTCATCCACAATTAAGCGTACCTCCTGAAACATACATCGTTAATAGTATGGCAACCACTCCGTCGAAGATGTTGACAACCAGGAAGGTGAAAATAAGAAATATCAAAATTTTTCTGGATTGTTCATACATAGCATGTAACCGAGTGATGATGATGACTTGCAGCGCAGCAGCAGCATATTTCAGTAAAGTTAACATCACTGGGATCTCGCAATTGCCACACTCACCCCACAGCATCGCAGATACCAAGATATTCGTCCAATTCCGCACGGCGAACGTAATAAAGCCTCATAAATCCAGTCAGCGAGCCTCGAGTAGCATACACCAAACAGACTCACATCTATGGCAGTACAACGTGGCAGTCATTAGTGAACCAAGAAGTTGGTAATGAGTTACACCTACTCCTACATGGAACCACGGTCAATTGGTGAGGAATAGTAGGCATCTGTGCAGAAGACTCACTGGATCTGTCAGCGAGATGGTCGTAACAGTGTCTGCCTGTATGCCGTTGATCAGAAGAAGCAAAGACAGTGAATGCAATAACGAGACATGCCAAGCATATTCAGGGTGTTTATAAGATAGACAATTAGCACAACACCGATTATTTAACCTTCCGAACATACGCAGCATATACAATTCCAAGGTAGCGCACCTAGGATACTTACAAGTCAGCACCACATGGCAACCATGACAGACAAGCTACATACACTAAGATACAGAACTGTCATTAGAGACCAGCGTTGCATCTGTAATCAAGTGTATTTTCATCGTGCTCCTCTGACATGAGAGTCTACTTACCCAGACCAATTCAATCTATAAACCATTCTTAGAGAGATGGCTGCTCCGGTCATATCTTTGACATACCTCTTGTCCGAATGCAAGTGCTGAAAATACCTGTAAGATATCAGCGGTCCTTTAATATCATCATGCTCACCCCAATCATATGTTACTCCGACGGCGGCGGCAACTGCGAGACTGCAGTCAAGGTTAGGTTGAGACATTGGTAGTATCAAATATATATGACTGCTCTGTACGAACCTACAAAATAGCTTTGAATACGATTTGCATTAATGTTTGGCCACCAAGTGGGATCATTTAAGACTATGGTCATATTGGTAGAGAATGGGTGCGGGTGAGAGGTGAACTTGGTGGACGTATGACGATAATACTTGCACTAGTTATACCACCATTCAGTGCTTGAATCACCAAAACGAGATCGGAGGATGACCGTTCCTGCTCTGATTGGCCGAAGTAGACATTTTCACATGAAGAAAGATGAACTCTATCCAGGCGCTCAGCGTAGATCTTGGTTATGAAGCAGTGGTATGGGCGGAATACTTGGACACTGTAACTTTCGTATCAGAAATGTCAAAAATGGCGGGCGCAAAACCTTCAATTTGCAATGTAGATACATCAATTTGCAATGTAGATACATCAATTTGCGCAGCCAGAGACATGCCAGCTGAGCTGCGCCGGTGACCTACCTTAGTTTGCATAGCCAGATATACCCTGGTTGAGAATCCATAATTTGATGTCTGGTGAAGATACAGTGCCATCCTTAGATTAAGACAGCGCTAAGATAGGACATAGAAAAAGAAGACTCAGGCGCACCGTTATGATCGCAAGAAGCCTGACTTGTTGTTCTTCAAACTGAACCGGCTAATGTTGTGAAACGCAGGCCTGATCGAGGAGCCTCAGCAGTGTCTATATCCCAGGGTTCCTAATTGAATGATGACTCACCCCAGTCACACAGCTGCGCAATGCACACCCCTCTACGCTAAATCAAATGAAACCCGATGCATGATGTGCGACTTGTCCAACAACGGCCTAGGTGTGATGCGACTTTGGAGAAAGCTTGCTATCTCAATGGCTCTCGATGGGCACCAGCAGTCTCCGTTTCGCAGGCCTGAATGTGATAGCACCTCCGAGGTCGTTCAACAAGGTGGGCTTTCGTTGGAATGTAAAACAAGGGAGGTTCAAATGAAGCAGACAGATGACTCACCTATACAACTTCTTCAAGCACACCTTTCAACGCCCCTGCCCCTCCGTGTCCTAAGTATGTGCAACCTTCTGCACACCTTCTAGTCCTCCACCTCGATCATCGGCTATTCGTATGATAAGGATATCGTCAAACAGTCAGTACAGAACTGATACAAGGCGCATCATATTGGATTTGCATCAATTGTCACAGCCTGATTGAAGAACATAACACATCCTATATTAAGTCGGCACGCTATCATATAAGTTAGAAAGGAAGTTAATGCCACAAATTAATAGTCAACTCACCTCGGGCTGCAAATGCACACCCCTCGACGTTCACTGTTTGATCCGATGTAGTACTTTACTCAATCCGCTCAAATCCTTGCTCCGGGGATTGGTCGCCGCGTGCGCAGTTGCGCACCCCACTGCGGAGTCCCATCCTTGAACAGCATCCTAGTAAGACTTCATCAATTGCGCAATGGATTTGGCATAGCGCATATTTTCATCAAAGTGGCACTAACAACTCACCCCATTAATCTGATTCCTGTGATACCACAGCCCAATATATTAATATTGATGGCGAGCCGCCCAGAAGATAATGAGCAGGACTTATAGTTTGTGCTAGTCGTGTGTGGCTGTTGATAGAAACGGAATTTGTAAACTGGTTTTTAGCCGGACCCAGCGGAGGGATGACCTTTTCTCAGCCATACATATTATTAGAGAGACCAAATAAAAGGAAGAGGGTCGTCCCAAGACTTTGTTCATGATCTCAAAGATTAGAGCGCAGTACTCTGCAGCACTCACTGCGGAAACGAGAAATTGTCCAGACCCTATCTGGACGTAGATGACCCGTCTGCCTAGACACAACCCGTACCTTGTAGTATATCTGTACACAAACCAGACTTGAGTAATTTGGAGGTCGCAGCTTTTTGACTTTGGACAAAAACGGACCCACGGTTAGAGGTGACACGGTGTAAACACACCCAAACCAGACCACAGACATACGTTCTTACCACCAAACCATACACGTCCAAATAGCGTTCTAAACCAGACACTAACCAGGCTACAGGTATCCTCAAAAGATGTATCCGGACGTTGGGATAGCTCAAAGGGTCAAGTCACCACAAAAAATCGCTAAGTCCTTTTCTTTCGCATCCAAATCATGCCGCTCATGTTCGAAGACAACACCATACGCCTCGAACTACCTCTCAAGTACCCTGAAACGATACGTATCACCTTTATTCCAGACGTACCTGGGCCCCTCGTATGTTGTTTTTTTATTATTGTCGAAAATTAGCATCTCATGTTGCTAGACAATCGAAATCATACCGTCCACTTGCACCACCACGAGGTCTCCCGAGACACCCAAGGAAAAAGGCATGTGCACATATTTTTTTGCTTCAGATGTTGCTGAGATGTTTCTAGCACTTCCCCAACACCAGCGCACATTTATTGGGCCAGGAACTGACAACTCTCCTGCAAAACCACCCGTCCCCACGACACCCATTGGTAACGTTGTTTTCCATCCTCCGACAACTCCCATCGCTGATATTCCTGCCCCAGATGATAGTGATACGGAGCCTGAGTCTGAAGTAGAGCCAGGAACTGTGGCCGCAGACAAGGTTCGTTATTTTATACCTTACTACTTTCTGCCTGTTCATTTTTTTTCAGACTGTCGTAAACACGAGTACCGGCATCAAACGTCCAGGCAGTCCCCTTGTTTCATACAAATTCCATACTACTAAATACTGAATATTTGTTCTGTATACTGTAAAAATCATATATCCTCTGCGCCCCGACCATAGCTCCAAAAGGAAATCTGTGAACCGTTGTGCGCAAATGCCAAACAAAGCCACACAACTCACTGGTGCATCACGTGACTAAAGTCATGACCTTCGTGTTTGACATATGCTTAACCGTTAACGTGTTTTCTTCACATACTCGTCAAGCAAAAACCATGCCACCCACAGCAAGATGCTACTGCAAGTCATATGGTTGCAACGGCACACTTATACCTGTGGGCACCAGACGCACTCATGATCGCGCTGACCTTCGCAGAACCTCGCAGAGTACTATCCACTCTGGACGTGTCATACCTTACAACTTGAAGACAACTCATCTGGAACCCGTACCACGCGCGAATCCAATCCCGGCACCTCTTATCCCACCAATTTTTGATTTTCCAGACCCCCCTCCGGTCTCTCCATGTGCTGTTGAGCAGCAAATGCTTGACCACGGCACGCTCACACAAGAAGATATAGATATTCAAATCCATGGACGTGCTCTTCCTAACCTCGGCCCAAATTTCCACACACCTGAGGCGCTGATTGATGCTTTAGACTTTTACGATGCATATAATGATGTTACTGCTGCAGGTGCCCAACCCCTGGATGCACATAGAGCGCATTCATTACCTAAGGATCCGGAGCAGCGTGAATTGGAGAAGTTGTTAGAAGAAGAGATGCGAAAGATGGACACTGACGGAGAGGAAGATCAAGATGTGGATGTGGATATGGCTGACATACACCTCGATGAAGACCTGGTAGATGAAGACATCGCTGCAGATGTAGTTCAACCCCCTCCTGACAACAATGAAGATACACCCGACCCTTTCAAGCCAGAAGACGATTTTTTCATGTCTCATGGGAACCGTGCCATGTCAACAATTCCACCCCATCTGCTCACCATATACGCGGTCACTACATGGCTGCATTTGCAATGGCACCTCCCTCGTGCAGCATGTAACGCACTTCTCTCCATCTTAGGTTGCTTACTGCTCTTTTTGTCTCCTCAGCTCGAGACTCCGTTCCGCACCCTACAGTCAGCTACACGTGTGCTAGCACTCGATACCCCCTTCTATATCCTTCCCTGTTGTCCAACATGCCGAGAGGTATATCCGCCTGCAGGTTCCACACACGATCAAGACAGCTGCATGACTTGCAATATTCCGCTGTTCCTACCCGATACCACCAAGCGTGGTTTTCTGCGAGCGAATAAAATACCTTACGTTAAGTACCCATATCTCCCTCTTTCGGTGCAAATTCAGTCCATCTTGACAATTCCGGGAGTTGAAGCAACACTCGATGGCTGGCGAGCAAAACCACGAACACCTGGTCGATACACGGATATCTTTGATGGGGATATGTGTCGCTTGAACCTTAAAGCGCCTGATGGGAGGCTTTTCTTTTCAAACGGTCCAAACGAACTTCAAGGTCCTGACAAAGAGCTCCGCCTAGGCATTAATCTAGGGATTGATTGGTAACATGTACTGGCACATTTCTACTTACATGATGCGCTCACACTAGTACTCTTTAGGTTCTCATATATACGCAGTAACATTGCGCCATCGCATTCGTCATGTCCCACATCATTCTCTATCTGCAACCTTCCCCCTGAGTACCGGTGAGTAGTGCTACCTAAATATTGATTTTGTTTTAATAAACAATGACCCATGTCGCTTAGATATCGCACCTCGAACTTGATGTGCACAAGCATCCTACCGGGTCCGAAGGAACAGAACCCAGATCAAATCCAACGCTTCCTTCGTCCAATTATCTCAGATTTATTACGACTGTGGAAGCATGGCATCAAGGTACCAACAGAATTGTGTCCAGAAGGTAAGTAATTTTCATATCCGCAGGAAGATCAGCTCATACTCTTATCAAGGCCGGCTTGTTCGAGTTGCCCTTGTTGCCGTCGTCTGCGATAAGCCTGCTGCTCACAAGATTGGTGGCTTTGGATCGCATTCACATACTAATCTATGCACAGCCTGTTGGATCACACAAGCAGATAAAACACGAGCGGCAGCATTTGTTAAGGATGGTGAGTTTCAAAGCTTTTAGTTCTAAAGCTTGCATTCACTATGTATCCCAGCATTCAAGGAACGTACAAATATGGAACAGCGGGAATTAGGAGAACGATACCGACAACTAACTACACCCACCGCACGCAAAAACTTCGTCAAAGACTTTGCGACACGCTACACCCAGCTTGCGAGACTCCCATACTTTGATTTAGTTAATCAGGTTGTGATTGACCCCATGCACAATCTCTTCCTTGGTACGTTTCATTTGGTTTCTCAATTCATCGCTCACTTATAACCCAACAGGACTTGTCAAAACTCATTTCTACAACATCTGGGTGCAAGGGAAGGTACTTCGTCCAAATCATGAACTGACTGCTTTTCATGAAATGCTTGCTAACGTAAGTTCATATTTTCTTGTTTCATACACCTTATATCTTGCGTAGTTCACTCTGCCGAGCTCTTGCGGCAAGCTTCCTAACGACATAGGGATGCCCTCCGGAGGATCACTGACAGCGGATCAGTGGCTTTTGCTTTCGACTGTCTACGGCCCCATAGTTGTGGGTTTATCTCACTCTATGTAAAGACAAGTACTGATGCTCGATCGTCTCAGATACCTCAATTATGGAGCGCTTGTCTCCCAAGCACTGAGAGCGACCAAATTTTGCAAGATCGTGTCGCACAGATTGAACGACTTGAAACAGAGAAGACTCGTCAAGCTGAGAAGAAAATGGCAGATCGAAGGGCGCTTGAGGAAGCTAAAAAGCAAGGTAAAGAAGCTCATGCACTTGAGAAGGCTCGGATTGCCAAGGAGAAGGAATTGGAGGCCGCTGCAAAGAATGATGCGAGACTTAAAGCCGCCGCCACGAAGCAAGCAGACAAGGTTCGACTTGCTGCTGAGAAGAAGGCTGAGAAGGCTCGTATCTCCGCAGAGAAAAAGGCAGCAAGACATCGCAAGAAGGTATGTATTTGCAGCGTTTATTTCCTTTACTTATTTATTCTACAGGCAACAGAGGCACCTCCCTCAAACTTGAACCCTCAATCAGAACCGCTCCCCACTTTCACCAGTACAGCTGACAATGTTCCTCCCAGCGAAGTTCCCCCGATGACTGATGCAGGTGACGAGGGTGAAGAAGAGCTCAAGTTCGGTCTGCACCCAGATGACCCTGCCAATTTCCTGAAGCTATCTGCCGCCCTCCGTATCTTGATGAGACATACTTTGTCTGATGCAGATATTGACTCTGCAGATACTCTTATCCGGCAATATGTGACTGAATTAAAGGGATGTCTTGTTTATCTGTCTCACTTATGGCATGCCCACTAATTTGCGCTCAATATTTAGCTCTATGGCTCAAACGTTATCAAACCGAATCACCACTATGCTACACACATCGCAAGTTTTGTGCACAACTTTGGACCACTCCATGACTTCTGGACATTTCTCTTTGAGCGCCTCAATAAAGTTCTCAAGTCCTTCAAGACGAACAACCATGCAAACGGAGAACTCGAGACAACGTTCTTCTCAGAATTCCACCGAACATGTGAATCGAGTCGCTTGGTATGTTTCTCGCAGCTTTATTTGATTGACTTACAGTTGGTATACCAGACTTATGCGTTATTGCGAATGCCCAAGGAGTCTCTGCCATGTGAAGTGGCAGAGCATATGCTCAAAGCTTCAGCTGAAGAACGTGGTACAGTTGCCGCTCTCGCAGCTCTATCTAAAGAGTTAGACGAGGTCAATGCTGATGGTAAGTATGGCCGCTTTATTATGCTTCACTGACTTCGTTCATTTTGTGTAGCCGGGGAGGTTTATGCACTCAGCCCAAGGCGTCAGAAAACTTCAATGACCCTGGAGACATGCCGCTTACTAGCCAAGACGATTTGTTTCCGCTCGCCTCTCACCCCCGTACACTGCCGATCAGACCGGCCTGTCGTCTCTCACAGTATCCCTCTCAGGCGCGAAACAACTTTCTTTGACTATGTTGTCATCAAAGGCAAGCGGTATTACGCGTCACGTACGGTTGGTTATAACTCTTCATCTCTCATGCATGCCGTCATGCCCAACTTGCATGGTGAAGGGAGTCAGGAAGCTTATGGGGAAGTACTTGAGGTGTTTCAGCTTGACCAAGATATTCACTTCGCTGGTGAATCAATGTGGTTTGCCCGCATGCGATGGTTTAAGCCATGGAATGGGTCAAGCACGGGTTGGGAAGACTTGTAACTATTTGCCTCGTTTTGTTACGTGTTTCATGTCCTGATTAATTTGCAGCGCTGCCGTGGGTGTCCGTCTTTGGGAACTAGAAGAATATCAAGGGTCGGACATGCAACTCCCTAGTCTGATTGATCTTGATTGCATACATGGACACCTCGCTCGCGCGACAGTCTCAATTGGCGCAGATGGGGTAAAGGTATGGGCAACTATTGACTTGGCTAAGGAAAGTTTCCATTCGTTTGCTGAATGATTTGTGACATCTGACTTTCACAATGCAGTGAATGTCGTTGCAAGATATGTACAGCGCATGTAATCATAGTGTCAAAATTGAGTGAGTGCATTCAAAGCTAAATCCCCTCATCCTCTTCATCAGCGTTCCACTCCTCCAGCTCATCAAGATACTTCTTGTCCTCTGCCGCCAAGTCTTCCTCGTGAATAGACTTCCTGAAGTCCTTGAGCCACTCAATGCCTTCCACAACCTTGACCTCCTTGTGCCCCTCTAACCATACCGCATTCACCATTGTGTTGAACAGGACTGTCGACTTGCCTGACTTAGGGAGACGAGAGCTCATCTTGGAGGGATGGGCATCAAAGGTTGTCTTGTGTAAGTCCTTTGGTTTAGTTACTTTGCGGCGCTTTGATGACGGTCCAGCAGTTCCCTCCTGTGCATTAGTTTCCACCCCTCTATTATCTCCACCGGATTTGCGATGCCTGTGGATCTCATCTAGGACCCGGAGAAATGCTATGTACTATTGGCGATAAAGGTAAGTTGGGTCCTGATAAAGTTTAATGTCTTACATTTAATGAACGCCATTCCAACCCTACAACCTTTCGACTTCCTTTGCCTTGATTTTGGTCTTTACGCCGCTCTGCTGAATCAGCGCTCAGCTCACCCTCTTCATATGATACGTAATCCGACCCATAATCTGTATCAATTAGTGCAACTGAACCTTCGCACTCATAGGATTTTTCAAAGTCTGGAATGGCACCACGACGATGATTTGCCGTCTATTGTGCATGTTATTTGTAGGTGGTCATTTATGTTTGCTTAGTATACATTACTTACGGTCTGACGCCTCCCTCGACGACGTGAATTTGTTTGCTTGTTGGTGAGCTTCTCGACCTTCTCAGCAGATACAAGGATAGAAATTTGCTGACTCAAGTTTCGCCAGTAGGATTTCGTCATGGTGGTGATGACACTGCGTTTATAGTCGTCATCCTTCATCTCTGGTGTCTTCTTCGGGTCCTCTCGCAAGCACTAGCAGAGTGGTTAGTAGCGGGATAAATGAAAAGTATGTTCCGTACCATTTCATTATCCCAAACACGATCAATAACCTCTGCTATATATAAAGCGTTCACTTTATCATCAATCTTTGCGGCCCATCGTGGCCTCCACTCCTTCACTCCATTCAACACCTCATAGGCTTCGCCGTTCTCAAGAGGTGGGATCTGTGCTAGTAGCTCTGTTCGTTCTCCACGGACCTTGTGGTCTATGCCACAGAGCTCGAAGAATATTGGCTGTATGATAGGCTGATATAGTCAGCACGCAGTATGTTCGATGGTGAGTAGTCAATTACTTTTAAATCCGGATGTTTATTAGAGATATTCTTCTTGCCAGCGGTGCTCTTAGATGCACCCAATGCCATCATCGCATCAACACTTGTCAGCAACTCCTTGAGCACATTTTCATGTTTCTCTGCACGTTCGTTAGCTGTTTGCTGGTTTGCGAGGATAATCTGGCTAGCAGATTCAACAGCGGCAAGACGAGTATTCATTTTCTGGATCTCGGTGAGTAGCTGCTGCTGGAAGTTGTTATGGTTCATTGACGAGTCGTTTCGCTGCATAGTGCCATGAAATTGGGGCGTTGGAGGCACTGAATATCCTCGCATACCCAGATGCTCGCCGGCACCCATCATGGGTGTACCAGGGGGTACCGAATGCCCACGAGATCCAGGATCGCCATACGGAGTGGCATTCACTGGGTTGTACCCATTGGAAGTGGGTTGGTCAAACTGGTGAGGACGCAATTGATTCAATCCAGATCCACTCTGAGGCTGCGGTCCTCCAAAGTCATATCCCCCGCCCTCCCCGCTGTACAAACCCAACGCTGATGGACGGAAACCATGGCGATGATCAGGCGTCGTGTCCATGAATGGGTCGTTTGGAACCATCGGGGGTAATGGTGCAGGGTGTGGATTTGCATTTTGTGCTGAATTGACAGGTTGGTCTACATGAGCGTCAGCTCCATCTGGACGGCGCTGCATGCCTAGATGGTGCTGGTACATAACGAGAGGATGTGGACAACGGGGGGTTCATCCAGAAGCACCTTTTTGTTATCCGGTTCATGGAGGTCCGGGGCGCTGAGCTGCGTAGGAGGATCCGCATGTATTTCCTTAAGCTATGTCTGTATTCTATCTATATGCAATCCAGACTCTATCTATGTTCTATCCATACCTGAGGACATATACATTTAAGTCCTATCCATACTTCACCTCGAGTATGGCTTGCTTGACGGTCCTCAAACTAGACACCAAGCATTACATCTAACTAGAGTACAGTTAGTGTTCGAAAATCGTGACATTCCGCACTTTTTTTGAACCCAGGCAGATGACATTGCACATATCTAGTTTAGGTACAGTTAACACCGCTATCTATCCTCTATCTGGATACGGACAATTTCTCGTTTCCGCAGTGACTATTACTGTACCCTGCATTGTGTAGACGCCTGTTATGCCCGTTTGAATCAAGCTTGATTCAAACGGTCAAAACAGGTGTCCACAATCTAACTTAAGCGTCTGCAGAAGTCCCACAATTCTCTTGCCTCCAACTCGCGAGAAGGTCATTAAGCCCAAAAATTCGAATACATCTAAACGCAGCTTGCAGCTCTACAGATTCCAACTAAACAAAGTTAGAGTTGGTCAGTAGCGTATTCTAACCAGCTGGTTGCCAGTCGCGTTGTCATCAAACTGCCCCGTCCCACAAAATGACAGCCAGCAGCTCAGTGGTCGCAGAAAGGGATGAAACTGGACGTATATTCTACACCACCGTTGGACATAGTACCGATATCCCAGCCAAGAAGGTACGCACCATAGCAAGCCTCCCAGTCCTATCTCATCCACATCTTCTCAACAGACCGCACGTACTACCGATACTTCCCGAAACCGACTTTTCAATGAAAAACCTTTGCAAGCTCTAGGACGTAGCATCTCAGCGATATTCCTCCCAGCTGGATATCCAAACACTGTCACTCCTGGTAAGCACCTCAACTCAACATTCCATCCTAGTTCTCCCTCATGTAAATGCGCGCAGATTACCTGCAGTCAGTAGCCTCTACTGCTGCGTGAGTGTCATGGTCTCAAACATGACCGTACCTTCGTCCCAGTTATCAAATGTACAATGATGTGCAAGAATTTTGCAGTTCGTTGTCAGGTTTACTGGCTTCCAGAGGCGCGCTCGAAGGTATGCTCGCGCCTTAATGCAGATGCAAATTGAGTTCAATTCGATGGTCCAGGTTTTGGAGTGGGCAATGCATCAGCATCAGCAACTCAGGCGCTCCTTTTATCAGTCCTGAAAGATGTCTGTTCGCGGTTCACAAGTAAGTTCTTCCTGTCTACTCCGCAGCCATTGACAACGTCTCTCCAGCCATAATAGGCGCCTATTACTTTGGTACCTCGCTATACCCCGAAACCAAAACATTCCGCTTTCTCGCAGACGTCATCAACGACACCTCTATCGTTTTAGACACTATATCCCCATATTTCACCAGCATTTCCCTATCCGCCACATCTCCATATATCCCTTCGGGCTCGACTCTCCAAATCACAGCATTGTGTATGAGCGGAGCCATGAGATCTCTCTGCAGTCTCGTAGCAGGCGGATCAAAAGCAGCACTCACAGATCACTTCGCTTCACCCGTGAACGGCAAAGGCGATGTAGGCGAATTGAACGCTAAAAACGCGAGCAGATCAACTGTGGTTGCGTTGACAGGTGTCTTGGTAAATTAAACCCTTTGAGCTTCGAAGTGATGGAAATAGCTGACTTGAGCAATATTAATAGCTCGGAACGCTTATTGTTCCTTATATCACGACCCGCACCTCAATTTACACCGCCCTTTTCTTTCTCGTCTTTGGTCATCTTTTAGCCAATTATCTTGCGGTGCGCAGTGTCGTACTCCGATCGTTTAATAGACAACGGTCTAGTATCCTTTGGAGTACATTCCGCAACCCAAAAGGAGGAGCAGACGGACGTTCTGTCGGTTTGACCCCAATAGATGTATCGAACCGAGAGATCATTCTAGATATTCCAAGCCGCATCCGCGATGCAGTCGCCAACCGAGTCATCGGACACTGCTCATTAGGCGTATCAGTGCACTACGCTTTGACACGCTGCAACACATCGCACGTTCTCAAGATGCTCCAGCACTTCCAGGAAGAACCGTACGTTCTCTTTGTGGCGGAGTCTCGATCGTGGGGGCGAGGCGGACCGTGTATCTTGGTATCTTTCAAAGAAGGATACGGGTCACTGGGCCAGTTACGTGCCTGGCTGCATGCGCTGGAGATAGCTGCAATGTGGAGTACCCGGCATATGCGTCCCAGTGTTGGTCCTAGTGAAATCGAGGACATGGTGCTCTCGACACATGAGACCCTCAGGAAGGAGTTCTCTCGTTTCATGGGGTGCATGAAGGAAGCGGGGTGGAATATTGATGAAGGCGCGATGATGATGGGGTCGCCGGCTAGTGTGATTATGTCACCCGAGACTACGAAGGATGCATGATTTCTTTCTAGAGGCACGCAACAGCACTCGGTTTGCCTGGTGTACTCATGTATTGCTTGATCCATTCAAATAAGATACAGTCAACGACAATATATACATGCACAGTTGCGTGCCATTACCGAGACACTATGGTGAACAGTACCTATACTGTGTCGAGAGCATCAGGATGTTTTATTTAGCGTGACTTCCACCCAACGACACAAATTCAATTGAGCTCGCTGTCCTCGAGCTATCAGACGCTAAAACAAAGCATCCTGATAGTGTGTGAGTGTTTTAATGTGCACCATAATCGAACGAATCAAGCGTCTTGTGAAAGGGGCTATTTCCTGCATATTACAACGCCGGATGCCTTCGTCGTCTCACCGTTACTCCATTAGCACCTCGTGCAAACGTATGGTAATCTGAATAACTATAGCTAGATGTAATGCTATTTTTGGGCCATCGATCGACCGGAAGAACATATCATTCTGCCTGTGTGTAGCGTGAAAACTTCAAAGGCTCTGAACCTGAACGAGTGAAAGAATATTACTGTTGGAAACGCAATAAAACAAAGCGATGCATAAACACATTAGGCTTGGGTGGATATTGTAGGAGAGAACAATATTTGAGTCCTGGTACCGGCGGCAGTAATATTGCCAGAGATACGCAGGTCGGCGACGTGTGAGAGTAATAATCATACCGTGAACTTGCTGTGAGCAGTAGAAATTACAGAGGTATGGGATTGATCTATAATTGAGTGTACGTATAATGAAATGTGTATATTAATAGTGTTAAGGTTAGGGTTAATAATTCATTCACGTGATTCATTTGTTTAGTCTTCGCCGTAGCTTTGCACTCAATATTCTTTCTCAAAAATTTACAGGGAACATCTTGTTCAGAGCTCGTATATCTATAAACCAAAGCTTCAAGTGTCTGGTCCAGTGTCTTACGAATCAAATCCGCAATTTCGTGATTCATGATTTATCGGTTGATCGAGTACCATATCCGATTCTGTCTTTCTTGGCTCCTTAACAGAAAACCCATGTGCGCTGGCAGCAAACAGCATGTCATGATATCCCTATCGAACGGGTGTCGCTAGCAATACTTGGAAAGTCCCATTCTCTAGGTCCAGGGTCAGACTCGCGCCCAACGATCGTCAACTACTAGTGGCGGTTGTCAATTTTTCCACATCAAATTGCTAACGGACCATCTGCTGGCATCGTAGATAGGCTCATACTAGTATCCATTCGAGGATAGAACTATACAAGAATAATTTCAGGAGACCTTATGACCTCGGTCATTCACTTGACGCATCAAGGCTATCGAGGAGATTCCCGCAGATAGGTTCTTCCCGTATCGCCATGAAGAACAATATCCAGCATATAAAAGCGAGCCGTCTTCCTACTCCCTTCTTCAGATTTATCTGCCCCATCACAAACAATGCGTTTCTCCTCTGCGTTTCTCCTCCTCGTCGTTGCTACTTTGACATCTGCCATGCCCACTGACGATGGCAGTCTTCTCGCTCGGAACGCTCAATGTTCTACATTTTGCGTGAGGGATTCGCAGTGCCAGGGCTGCCCTAAGGGATATTGCGTGAGTATCAGTAGTTCATGTCCTGGATTTAACCACATGACTGACTGGCATGGCAGACCCCCCTTTTTTGTCAAGTGAGTCCCGTTTCTGCTTTGACATCGGTCCAGCATGGTTTTTGGCACTGACGCGCGAGTTACCAGTAATTTGCAGTCTTTCGGCGTATTGGCTTCTAAACAAATTTTCTTGCCGCTCGAGTCGAGCAATAGAAATCTTAGCATAATATAGGGGGGTTTCTTGTATATGCAATTTGTAACATGATAGCGTCCAGATGACCCGAAAGCCTTGACTGAAAATTTTGACAGTAGAAGTAACTTCCACGCGCGGTTCTGAGTCTGCTGCGTGGGGTATTTGAGAAGAGCTCAGCAACAGTATGCGATGCAATTGTGTTAGCGCATGATGTGTGATTGCAACAAATTTTGTACACGGACATGATATAAGTTAACACGCAAGAGCAGCCACGAAAGCTACTGCTGAAAAGTGAGCTTGGGTACAACATACATCTTTGTCAAGAGTTCTTCCTTGGTTCTCGTCAGCGTCGCTCCATCAGCACCTGGCTTTAATACATCGAACAATAGAATTATCGCTTTCCTCCTCTCCAGGCAGATGTGCCCCCGATAGGCATACCGAAGCTCCCAAAAGCAGCAGCAGCGCTTGGCGGAGTCCCAACATCGCTGGTTGGACTAGTGATGCCTCCCGTCGATCCTTTATGTCCATGAGCTGCAACACCGAACGAGGAGCGGAAGGAAGACGCCGGAGCGGATTGTATGGAGATGAATTTATTAGGTAGCGGTCGGTCATCTGTGTTGTACTGATAGGGAACCGTTATCAGTTGTGTTCCTATAAGGTGGCTAGGAACTAACCTGGAACTCGAGACCAATATTATCCGCTTCGGAGACATCAAGAAGCTTTATAAGCTTTCTTCCTATCCCGTTCAGCCTCTCGACGTCATCTTTGCTCCTCGTCCATACTTGAATTCTGTCGACCTTGCTCCGAAGACTAACCACCGCACCGCAAATCTCGTCCCCTTCCTCGAGCTCTTCACCAACCAACGCCATCGCAAGCCATTGCCAGCAGCGGTCTAGAAGCGCAGGATTATTCTTCATTGTCAGAACCCACTTGCCACCGTTGGAGTTTGCTGGATCCTCCCACATCGGCTTAATTCCCGATTTAAAAATGTGGTAGTTGGAATTGCGGTCCAGTTTGGAGGGTGGTTTCAGCCAATTGAAGTACCGGCAGAAGCACTCCACCGTATTGAATTCCCCAATGACAGTCAAACCAGCTTCATAGTCTTCTGTCTCAGGTGGAGCGGAAAGGAAGGGTGTTACGCCCTCTTCAGTAGGTGCCTTTTGATGAGCGAAGGGTGCTTTGGATTTCGTGTCATGGTAGATAGTCCTGCACATGTAATTAGACGATAGCGCGGCAGACAAATAATAGAGATATTTACCAAGGAAACTGTAACGGATGCTCTGGTGCTTTCATGGTAGCTCCTGGTGTCTTTGGATCCTCCACCAGCTCAG
Source organism: Suillus tomentosus (assembly GCA_016647685.1). NCBI lineage: Eukaryota > Fungi > Basidiomycota > Agaricomycetes > Boletales > Suillaceae > Suillus > Suillus tomentosus. The sequence continues at coordinate 106,349 of JABBWJ010000119.1, forward strand.
CTTCTGGTGGACGCGCAGACCCGTCGACGCTGAGCGATCTCGCTTTAGCCAAGTGCGCTGTTATCGCGTCAAGAGATGGAATATTCTTATACCCCTTCACCTTCTTCTCTTTCAACTCCTGATTAAGCTCTTTAAGGTTCTCCTGTGTCAAAGGTTCTGAAGAGGCTAGTGGCGCATCCTCTGGTATCGATGGAGTCGTAGATTTCGGTGGTGTGGCGGCAGTTGTAGCGGTGAGCGCCGGAGACACCGAGCGAGTGGAAGGGGCATTAACGGCTATCGAGTCGTTTGTGGACGTCGTAGACAATGAGGTTTGCGATCCCGTGCGCAGGAGTGAAGCAGCAAGACGTGGGCGAGCTGGGGATGACGACGGCGTGTTTGGACCGCTGCCAAGATTGATACGAGCAGCGAGCTGGTTCAAAGATGGCGGACGAACAGATGATCGCTCGGGCTTTGGAGCGTGCATGGACGCTTGCAACGAGTTTGGTGGACTGGACATGGTGGTTAGACGCAAGTCAGCGATGACTCCAGATCAATCAACCGACAACAATACATCAACACCGCATTCAAGCTTTGACATCGTTTCAGGGACTCGCTGTCTATCAAATTTTCCAACTTTCCCTTTGATTGTTTCACCGATTTGAGATCTTTCGGCGTCGTCAGAAAATAGGAATGTGATGGTGTAGGGATAGGTTTAAATTTCCTGGCGAGTTCGATGTCGTAAACGCCTCATTTACTTAGAAACTAAGTTACCGCAACTATCAAGTCCTTTCAAAGTGCGCTTGGCTGGAGGAACCTACAAGCTCTAGAGCAAGTCCTTGCCAGTTTGAAATTTGCTCAGAATCTTCAGATGGAGTCCCTCAATTCAGGTGTCGTTGCGACCCACTACAGCGACTACACGCAAATGCTACTAAATCATCAGTGAACTGATGAATGTATGAGAATGACATATATATCAATACATAGTATATAATTACTAAAATCTGCATAAATTCGCTATCGATCATCACATCATCATTTTTGACTTTGTCTAGGAAAGAACAGTTCTGAATTTCGTACTCCGAGCTAGTGATAGGTAAAAGACACCCACTCATCACTCAACGTCAGATTCGACGGGAAAGTAGAGCAAAGCTAATGGTTCAACTAGACGGATTGCAAGCGCCATGTCAGAATTAAGTTTCGCGATGTCAAGTACGGCGTGAAAGTCAGGATCTTCCTGAGGACAGTAACGCTGTTCAACATGAGCAAGAACTGACTCCACGAATTAAGCTTGCCACATCAGCAGTAGGGCGCCCACTGTTAAATCCCAACATAGCTCTCTGGAAAGCCAAATTTCCCTCACTTCAACGAGAATTCTCCATGTGAGACTGAAGGCCAGTATCTTGCAGGCAACGATGATATATTCAGCCGCGCGCACGACTAGAAAATCATTCCGCGCTTCAACCTCAGAGGATATCTTTTTGATACATCTAATTATTGTCAGCTATATATGAATTGGGAAAGCGTGTGAAGAAGCTATACCTTTGCGCAGCAGCTGGGTTTTGTTTTAACAGGCAGGCGACAATCAATTTGTGTCATCCTTGCGTCTCAAGGCGGTGTTCTCTGAATCACTAATGGCTGGCAATGGTATACTACTTACGACTGCGTCCCAAGAAGTCAGAGTCATGCGCGAACCCTGCATCGTGGTAGCAATGTACCTTAACTTCAAATTCAGTAGCGGAGGTTATGTATCGACTTCGGTACCCAGCATCCTCGATGTACGGTTTTATGTGTGAAGTGGTCTGTCAATCAAATCCGTGACGCGAGTCAAAAAAGCGAATCTCCCATCATAATTATCCAGACAAAACGTTAAGATCGCCACTCACATAGGCACGATACCCCTGCACAATGCTGAAAACTTTACATTTATGTCCTGAGTGAACGTGTCAACACACTCTTCAACTGTTGGGAGGGCCGCAGAAGAAAATGCCTATCTGCGGTGTTTGATCTGATGCTTGGACATTCGCAATTCGTTCACGAGAGTACATTGTACGACCAAACATCGAATATACTACCTAAATGAAAGGCAAAATATATTGCAGACACTTTTCAAAACTGTAAAATCATATTATGCCTGAAGAAACGCACTAAAAAATTGCTACTGTTCAACATCCTTCACTCACAAACCAGTTGGTGGATGCTAATATGAAAGGTGCGTTTGAGAAGTGAAATAACTGTGAGAGGTGTTGGCATATCGATATATTCTGAGGTAGGACTTACGCGTTCTCCAATGATTGTCTGCTTTACATTGATTGGGAATCTGTGGGAAGAAGTGATACCTTGCCGCACTAGCCAAGGTGTGTTCGCCCAGCGAGCAACAATCAACCTATGTCCTGCTTCAACTTCCCACACAATCTTCTGCGAGTTTCTAACGACTGACAGCTATTTAGTGACCTTGCACGCTTACACTATCTACCACAATTATGCTGCATTTCTCAGATTCAGCTTCCGAGAATACAAGCACGAAGATCCAAACCTGTAGCTTTACTTACCTTGTTCATAACATGTCCATAATGTGCGAATATTATCACAGGTACTGTCTCAGATGCTTTGCTTCCGAAGTTTCACATCGAAGAGATACGATTAAATCATCACATCATAATTGCAAGATACTATTGTAATTTAATAATACCGTATTATTGAATGTCGATATACCAAACAAAACGATCCGATGCTCAACAGGGTGGTACTAGTAGAAGCCGCCCTTGCACCAGAAATAAATTACTCAGAATCGAAGAGAGCATCGTCCAGTTGTGCTCTCTGTGTTGCGAGCATGTTGACGGACATCCTGGCCTTTGCACCATCACTGAGTTCTGCACGAAGACTTGTGCCGAAGACTTTCCTAAAAAACTGGAGATCAGTTGAGGACTGTTGAGTGTGTAAATAATGCACCTCGTCCACCATGACAAGAGTCGGTTAACCCTTTGCTGCGCTGCTCGACCGGGGGGCCGTTCGAAGAAGTCGACAATGTTTTGCCAAAATGGGATGTAGTCGAAGTCGCCATCAACCGAGCGCCACGAAGTCACAGAAGACAGGGCAAATCGCAACTTGTTAAATATCGTCACTCCGCAAGGAAATTAGAAACTATTACAACGTACCTGACATGCTACATATGCGATCGAGCGGGGTGTGACCGCGTGCATCTTGATTATTTGCGCCACGTGTGTCTTCACTTTCTTGCATGAATTAAAATCCTTCTTAGCGCGTCGATTGGCTTCAATCACATCGGCGGCATCGCCATCGGCGGCAACCTCCCTTGCAGAGGAGGGCGATGTAAATATTGCTTTGAAGGCCTACTAAAATTGAGATCTTTGTCGAGCGACTAGAGAATGACTCACCTGAAGTAAAAGGGTGCTTTTGAAGAGGCCCTGCTCTAGATTGTCCTGATCCGCTGTGTATTTTTCGTACAGAAACGCCGGCCAGGACATCTCCGTCACGACATAGCCGTTTGTGCGATCCCTGATTCCTGCTCTGACGCTAGTGTATAGTAGTTAGTGTCGCGCAAGATCTTGAACGAGATACTTTACTTACGTTGGGTTATTCCAGTCTAGCTCCGTCGGGCAGAGTAGTCTGCCACACACATCGTTGATGAATCCACGGCAATGTTTGTCCTCGGGGTCGACTGGGGCATCGGGCTTCAAGTCGCGATTAATCCAGTCAGCGACGAGATTCTTCAGCTTCGAGGTGTCGTCCCCTCGAGCAGCATCGGCTCCCTGCCTGAGCTTCATAACGAGTTATTAGAAGACAGATGGTTTGTACTGGTAAAAAGCACCTTTTTGAGCATATGCGAGTAATCGTCATATTCCAAGTCTGAAGCCCTTGAGTGAAACCACGGAAGGGTGTGATTGAGTGTGATAAAACCGGTTTGCAAACGATCTTGACTACAAACCAAATGATCAGCAATCACGAAGCATAGGAAAAAGAAAAACTTACTCGACAGTTGTACTTTCGTTCTCACCGTCCAAATCGCACCGCCTGTCGTTCTCGCATATTAGGTCTTCGATGTTTTCAAATAAGGTAACAATGCGTCTGATGGCTCTTCCTTTCGACATGTAATAGTTTATCTCCCTGAAAATCATATTGAATCAACTGAACGAACTAGATGTAAATGACGCCGATACCTTTGTTTGACTGCATGCCCCGACTCTAGTATCTGTAGCTTTTCTTCTAAAGCAGCAATTTTCCGCTTCTGACGAGCACTCTCAGATGTAGCCACCGCCAGTGACTGTGACCCTTCCGGAGGGCGGGGAACGTTCTCCACCGGCGTCTGACTGGGAGACATGGACATCTATGGCGAAAAGTGAAAAAAGCGAAATTGAGCCTATGATAGAGGATGGGAGAGGAGGGACTTGCCAAGTTAAATAATCCTGCCCGCCATTTTATATGATGGCCGTCCAGAGTCAAGAAACACAGCTGCTTTGAGACGCATAGTATGCCGGGAAGGTGTCAAACAACATTTGAGTTAGTACTAAATTTCATAGGCCGGAAAGAGACATGTCAGCGCATTGACGTTAACAATGACCGCTGAAAATGGTTTAAGGCGCCATGCAAGGCAAGTACGACATGCTGAAATTAAATTACTACTCTTTTGAGCGATCGTCAATTTGACATAGTGCAAGAAACGTGTCATTCATCTGCCGTATTGAGTTGGTCCGAGCATAGCCGAGTATGGGACAACAAGCAGACGGAGTCGTTGATAACATATACGGGGGTATAATTGAAAGTCTGAGAATGTATATTGCTGGATCGGTGACTTAGTCTGTACAACATGATAATGGGAGCGAGGATGCGCACGTAATTGGGACCTCTGCAGAACCTCCATTTTGAGCCTCGGTGTCAGACGGTCTTAATCCTGTTGGACGTTCACACTAAGTTCAAACTCGAGCGTTTACTAAATCGTATGCGTCCGAGTCCGACCTGAACGTACATCAATTGGGCTGGAGCGGGATGGCTCTGACACCGCGCTGCTCCACCCTATAGCGAAACTCCTGCAAATTCAAGCGATTCAAACTAGTTATTTAAACACTTCGATATCTAGTATATCACTGGTACTTACATGCAACCTAAGGAGTGCCTTGGTAACGTTTATAGGGTTGCTTGCAGCACGTTCGGGTGTATATTCGGGGCACCAGCCAGACTGCTCACTGCCCCACAGACGTTGCAGGAAGTTCGATGCCGGCCTGCAGATTGATCGGAAATTTGATTCGCCTCAAGACCCCCTGAGATTGAGCATGATTACTGACCTTTAAAGAGTTTGTGCTGCGCCTCAGTCGAGTTTGCCGATAGCTTTCAAAGGTAATAACTGAAGAATGTTGTAGAATTCAGAATAATCAAATGCGGTACGAAATCCGAGTCAACATACCTTGGATGGCAACTATTGTCGAAACAACTATTGTCGAAACTATGGCATAGAAAGCATACATGACTGGAGCGATATCATGATGGATGAGAATCTTCCATGTGAGCACATCGCGACCGCCACCTTGACTATTAATACAGCCAGTGCTTCTGAAGGATGGTCTGAGCAATTCATCAAATGTGTAAGCGCGAATGCATACCTTCAGCTTTGTGACGTGAAATAATTGGTGGCAAGATAAACATAGATCTGTTGAGTGGGGCTCTTGTTAATGCCAATGACGTCCATATGATCAGGAGTACGAAAAGATAGATGAGTAAACCCCGGCTCACCATCTGGGCACGTGGGACCTTGTAGAGATCATAAGTCCGTGCACAATTTGGAATTCCCAGATCACAGATCAATTGATTGTACTTCAAAACGTCTGTCCGAAGCTTGCGTACCCAGGATTCAACTTTGAAGTGTGTGTAACCTTCCGAGAAGCGTCTGTTCAGTTTGACTACTTGTCCTAAAAGATTGCCCTGGTGTCTTGTGTAACCGGCGGACGACTTGGGTAGGCTGCCACATAGCGTTCAGGTCTCACTTGGGGCAAATGACTACAGAGACGGGCCATCAGCGTCGTAATCTTTAGAATGAGTGGTCATTGTTTTCACCGTCATAGGGTGAAGTCCGAGAACTTTGCTACGGCTCCATGCTTTTTGTTACCACCTTCTGTAAACATCTCAACAAGCTCAGTAGGCACATTAGAAAGCAGTTCCAAACTCTACAACAACGCGAGAGCGGAAGCGATGGGCATAGAAATATATAAACCGAGGTACAATCTTGACTTGTACACTCGGATCGTTGACCATAGTACCAACCGCGATGATGGAAACACCAGGTTTGAGAGGGAGTATATCTGTCATGTCGTGACTTCCACCTAATGTTCCAACGATACAATGAAACGCCGCAATAAAATAATGAGGAGTGGGCTTGCCTTCGGGGAACATGCCAATGCACTCTCTAGCTTCTGATATACTCCTGGTCGTCGAATGGCAGAAAATTGAATGATGAGCCCTTCGTCTTTTCTCAAACTTCGTCGATCTCCAAATTTCTTGTCGTGTAACTCCGTAGTTGAAACAAGCTCTCAGTCACAGTTGAGTCGCCTGGCTTTGAAATGATTTACATTTTCGGAACAAACTCAGTTTTGAACTTGGTGCCTTCCCTAAGTATTAGATACGGGCCATCCAGAGAGAGAGACACCAAGTCCGTTCCCGGTTTGGCTTCGTCTGCAGATTGAACAAAAATCAGTAGGGAACAAGAAAAATATGACGCAATGAACGTACTACTAGTACTGTCCATGAGGCGGGCAAAAGAACCCCTTACCTTCCGCTCCAAACTCTCAGCAGCAGTCAGAAAGACCCGATGAAACGCAAACGGAAGCGAGGATACCATCAGCTAAAGACCACCAGCAGGTCTTGACGCGAGGGGTGTTGGAAGTATAATCAGGGTCCAGCAGCCTTCACATGGACAAGTAGTGACTCAGCGCTCACTGCTGAATAAGCAATGTCCAGTCGTGGTATACCGCTCTCTCAGGCTAGATATATATATGGCCCAAGTACTAATAGGACAGCTCATTTTGTACGGACTTGACAAAACCAATTAGTTAAAATGAAAGGTCGTCAAACTCGTCACTATCACTGGCACCATCTTCAAGTTCATCTTCCGGCTCTTCGTCACTAAATGCAAGGTCATCCTCCTCGTCTTCATCGTCGAATTCCCCGGGACCCTCGTTATCACTGAGCTCCTCATGATCCGAATCATCGTCCACAACATCGTTAGTGTCAGCTGGTGCCCGCAAGCCAAAACAATCTCTAGTCATACTCCGAATTATTACCGGATGTCCAACGCCGAAAGGGGTATATCGCATAAACATATCGCGATCAACAAATCTGACCCAAATGTCAAAGGTTTACCCGGCAAAGGAAGTCTTATGCGTACTCACATCCCCACATAATATTCTTCCCAATCGTCTAGCTCCCCTTCAGAACGCGCCAATGATTTCCCGTAGCGAAGGGAGCCTGTTCCACGTTCCGAGGCAAAGGCGGGAATTAAATGAGCTCCTCGTATTACTTGCGACGGATCGAGGAACCCAAATGCATCTGGGTCCGATTCGTCCACAAATGCAACTTTCGGGAGACGAGCTTGATCGAAGCCGGATCGATAGCCCTGCGGTGGTGCCAGCCACCTTACCCAGAGAACATCTAGATGCTGCTTTACAGGTCGAGCTCCATCGTTGAGCCATGTTTCTATTTGGTATATACCCAGTACATGGGCATACCAATATGGGTGACTAGGCCTCGTCTCCCCCGAAAGCACCATTACATCAGCGTGCGTTCTAGGGTTGACGGTATCGTATTCGCGCCTGAGGTCATACGTGGTGTAATACACCTGCATCGTCTGGTGTGAGTAAATTGTGTGGTTCGGGACGATGACCGTGTTATGTTCTTCGGCTGTGAATGTGTGATCACAATAACTAATGTCTAGCTTCCGCAGCCGGAAAAGGATGTGATCCTTGAGCTTTGGTATAAAATTCTGAGAACTACTGTGAGACACGTGTAAGGTGTGTGCACACTTCAATGTCACTTTACCTTGACAGCCGGGTCACCGTTGTGTTCTTGAACGAATGTGAAAATATTGATTGGGTTGCTCTGATTAGTCGCGATATGGTGATGTCGTCCAGATAATATCGAGGGGGGGGTATCGATAGGTGATTGGCTGTCGGTGGAGGATATGCCTCCTGCTTCTGCCACACGTCGAAGCACACGACGCCTGCGTTCATGCTTAGCTAACTGGGCCGGGGTATCTAACTTGCTCGTCAGTGGATAAAATGCCTTCAGAGCTCTGTGTGCAAGCTCCCCCTGGCCGAATTTAACTTCAGGTCGAGAGTAAAATGTATAACGTACTTACCATTTGAGTTGTGAATGAATCGGTCGTCCCGAAGAACCTGATAGTTCTCACATAGTCCCCCATCGCGTGGAACTTGTATGTGCCGAGATTAAACTTCTTTACCCTAGGTTGACTTGATTCCGGAGAGGTGATATTTAGTTCAGAGCGCTGAGCGAACCTGCGTTGGCGAGCTGCCTTCTCTTTCGGTAACTCCATAGTACTGAAAGCAGCACAGGTATCACGTTGAAACTTCCGCAACTTCCGAGAGAGCTGTTTGAATGTCTCTTCGAGAAAGGTCACAGTAGATTCTGACTGAACCCTAAGCTTGGTAAGCGCGTGCCATTGTGCAAATCGATATAGTAAAGACTGCACGACTGCATCGTGCTCGGGAGGAAACAGCCCTTCGAAGACTGCGATAGAACACTAATGGCCAAGGTGTCAGCGACCGTAATAACAAAAAGAATGATCAGGAAAACCTGTAAGATATCTTCAAAATCGCGCGCTGCTAATCGTTTCATCTCAGAGGTGTTATTTGCAAACCTTCGAATGATACCATTCCCAAATGTGGGAACCTGGCGAAATCTAGGTAAGATTGAGAGTCGATGACTCATTAATATATATCAGTACTCTATATGAACACCGCATACCTGCTATCGAGGGTCGCGACCAGTTGATTACCCCCAGGGAGCGCATAAAGAAGTCGGATAAGGTGCGTAAATAACGCCTTCCAGGTACCCAATTCACATTCATGCATAAAGTCAACAACAAGTATGCGGAATGGGTCGAAGCCGAACGGTCCAAGCTTGTTGACAAATTGATTCTGCGAATTAATGAGCTCAGCTGATTGTACATGGTGCGGAACTGTTTCCGCTTACCATAGTGGGCACCCACGAACCCTCTCCGAGAGTGTGTTCGACTTTAGAGCCATCTACAGTGTTTCCGCACTTGTAGATAAAGTCACACGCCTGGACAACTTTCATCGTAGCATATACTCGGAGGTTCGCGATACGACTTTTCATATCCCGTAGTAGACCGAGAGAACCGAACAATATTTTTGGTGTCAGACAGCGAGGACATGGACAAGAGCCCATATCTTTGATTGTCGCGATTAAGACCCTGAAAAATCATGAATGATGATAATGTTAATCAAGGTAAAGGAATGCACTTCTCTGGGTAGTCAGCCGAATATGTGAAGATTCTAGGAAATATCCTCCGCAGTACTCCATCCGGACATTTCAAAACGATACCATGGCGATATGCTTCAAGAAATTCTTCATCAAGCAAGGTTTCCCAGCAAGCGTGAAATAATTCCCTGCGACAGTATGTTTGAAGTGAGGCCATGCCAGTCTTCGATATACGAGATATTGTGCTCAGCACATCTTTGATACTGTCCAGAAGCTGACAAGGTGACGTCAACGGGTGCAGACATGAACCCGGTAATTAAGACAACTCATGGAAGGAAGAAATCCTACTAGGTGGCACGCTCCCGATCGAGGTGACGATCGCACATACTTCGTCAGATTTCCGAAATACAGATATAACGGCCAAGCTTTTGCAGTTCCAAAGCTCGCTAAGTGAGTTGAATCCGAAAAGAACATGAGACCTGCTATGACGCGTTCTAACGAACAACCAGGTTCCTTTGGTAGTTTCTGGAGATCGTCCTGAGCTTCTAGCCAGGCATCGGACGTATAGAGTTCATCGTATAGTCGTTCCTGACGATCGTCCAATGGGTCCTTCCATAGCCGTTTGAAAGGCATGAGATGGAATGCGCCTGCTTGGATATCTGCAAAGGCAGCCCGGATTACTTCGACGAGAGGACGGTAGTGAAATCCAGGAATAGTGTATGTTTTAGGCCCTTCCTCCCTTGACTTCGTGGGGATGGCAATCGTGACATCTGTCTCGACCCAATCATCTGAGAAAATGACCTTCCCCCCACCGTCACACCTATCTAATTCTCGCAAGCTTCTCCTCACTGAAAACCCCTCAAGATCTTTGAGGTCGAAGTCGTCTGCCTGCATAACCTCTTTGACGAGGCGCTGAACCTCGGCTTCAGATTTCCAGTGACTACCTGAGTTCATCCAGGTAATAAGGCGATACACAGACATGTTGGGAAACGGATAGGGTGGAGGCAAGACCTGCGCCTGAGAATCAGGTCCTTGAACGACAATCGGGCACGACTTAGCGAGTAATGAGGACGGAATGAATCTATCGGGCTCGAAGGAAGGGTGGCGAGGGTATAGGCGGCAGATTCCAAACGAGTTGAAGGATGTTTGAAGGGTGTCTCTTAGTGTTAACAGAATGCGTTGAATTCTCGATCGGATTGGGAGTGATGAGGCAGTGACTTCATGAGCGTCGTTGAGATCTTCCGCCAAATGCTCGATATCATTGAAAGATCTTGGAATCCGTTTCCTAGGAAGCGCAGGTTCACCTGAGATAATCGAATAATCAGCAAGCATTACTAGATGCAAATACCTACAAAATACGAACGCGGGACATCATGTTCGCCTCTTGAATCATTTCCAAAAGTGCCAACGCCCTCTGAGTCCATCATAACATCGTTTAGTTCATCTTCTGCGTCCGAGCTAGAGTGCTGCAAATCCTCCGGTCCTGCAACACTGAATAACGCGGGCCCGGGAGTGTGACGGTTACTAGGGTTTGCTAGGGAATTTATAAGGGCAATTGGTCTTGGTTTTCCCTTTGTAAGTCCAGCGATTCGACTCGGAGTCGCTGGTAATATTCTCTGTCAACATGAGTGGAGAATTAGTTCAGCCATCTTACATAGTTGACTCGGAAGGTTTAAAGAGAAAATTTACACACTTGCGATGATGAAGCAGACCTCAGGTTTCCAACTAGATTTGCCGAAGTTGCGTTTCTCGCCCGCTGTAGCCTTTTCTCAGCTGCAAGAACGCTTGATTTCCTGAAAAAGTGGCAGCTGGTGCGATGCCTGTTGAGCCCTCGGTTGTCTGTAACTCTCTCCCAAGAGCAACCCAAAGCTCCACAGGATATCATTGAAAGAAACAAGAGTAGTATCCAGAGAGCACCTGAAGGCCGCATACTTACTCCGGCTAACTTGAGCACAAAGTTACGGTAATAGTACCAAGTAGTCTTCAAGTACTCCGGCGGTGACACTTTTCACACGAGACTAGTACTGCCTGATTAGAATTTATGGTTAGTACACAAGACGAGTACATAGAGTATACTTACAGGTATACGTCAAAACATGGCTTTTGATTCGGACCGTTATTCAAATAGCGATCGAATATCTCATCACCGTGACTCATCAGTATTATGTACTTCTCTCAGAGGCCTTGTCGAACATACCTGAATTCTCTCTGCTCTCAACCCTGACATCGCTATGCCACCGAATAGACCGCCGCCTTCCCTGCTGAATATATTTACAAGTTATATCCTACTAGTGGCCGCCACCGTGCAAGTGACAGCGAGCAGGAAGACCCTATGATGGGCGCAGGGTGGCACATCACAGAAATTGATTCGGTGCGTATCTGAGTTACGATGCCATTGTCACGGTGTGGGCATAACTCGGATGGCTCAGAGCCTCCTCCATACTGACTTTCAACCCTCCATAAAAATCACCGGACCAACTTGAAGCGGCTACGCCCAGTTGTTCTTCCCAAACCTTGTTTCAGATTTACCAACTGCGCACACGCGAGAGCCTGAATCTCCTGGAATCGCCGAGAGTGACAAGTGAGAATGCCACCACTTCTTGGTACCTCAAGTGCCTCGTCACGGCTACTAATATCATCTCAATTCTGATCGCGCAGAAACTGAAATTGCTTTTCTTTCATGCCTGGTTCCACTAGTAGAGTTTGGGTTCCGGAAGCGGTGCTCAAATAAGTATGAATGCCAGCAGTGCTGGTCAGGGCTCAAATTGATGTCGGACCGTCTCGCAGACTTCTATACTAACAAGTACGAAGTACAACGCCCCGCCAAAGCTGTATGCCATAGCCACATGATCTTGCTGCGTGAGTTCTTCATATCTGAGTCATAACGGCAAAATTCAATCAGCGAAGCTTAGTAGTACTGCGGCTCAATCGACTCATCGTCACATTTACGAAGATCAGAATCAGACAAGGATGCCTGGTACCTGCATGAAGCCATTACTATCTGGCTTTATTTATACAAGTGAAGTTGCCGCATAGGTTTCCAACGGATGAGTGCAGTCGGGCGTAAGCGTCGTTTTGTAACACTTCTGTGGCTTTGATAGCTTCCTTTTTCAGCCTACGATTTTTGAAATGCCAAAAGATGTCACTTAACCCCATTCGGATTACACCCTGGCTACAGGGGAGCCCAGCCCTGACTCGGAGGGGCTTCGAGTTACTGACTTATCCCCCCCACCAGTTCATCGTGCCCGGACAACTGAGTCGATGTGTCAGTGAGTGATCCCTTTGATTTAGAAGGCGGACCAAGGTAATGATCCTCTGCTCAGCTTAGTTAGTGCAGCCCGAGATCACGATGCCCATGATCGAGCGGACTCGGAAGCTCCCGCGAAGTTGCGGTGACTAAAATAAATTTAGTACGTGCCAAGTTAAATCCTCTCGAACCTCCTCGAGTCATATCATATTTATCTGTACTATATGCCAGTCATGAGGACTTCTGAACTTCGTGACGTAGCTATGATAACACCGGCCACTACATGAAATATCTCCCTTTTCGGCGTCAATGTTCAAACGTTCACTGAGTATCTGAGTATCTGAGAATATCGATATATATAAGTAGCTACTGGTTGAAAATGGGTTTGAAACTCAGTCCCCTCCCTCCTACTGTATTACTATTCACGCATGCAAGCCTGTCTTACTCGTCCTATCCGAGAGCCCAGTCCTGACTATCAAGGCAGGAAAGGGCGTGGTCCGCGTACTACTGTTTTGAAGCAGGATCCAGCGATTCGTTCTAGAACTCCGGGTCGTCAAACGAAACCCATCAAGCCTCCAAGATCACCACCTTCATCTGACACTCCCTATGATTCATCAGACGATGATATAATTGCACCAATCAACCCTCCTCCCATACTTCGTGATCTATCTAGCTATGCGAAGCGTATAAGACACAGAGCCAAGCCCTACCAGAGAAGTCCCAACGTAATAGACCGCCTCTGTGGTGAGGAGTGTGTCGGGTGCGGTGTCTCCAAGGATTTAGTATCGGATGTTCAAAGGGTATGTTGATCTTTGTGTGTTAGGTTAGTTGTTAATATAACCCCAGGACAAAGCTACCTTGCAACGTAGAATGCAGCGTCTGAGTCCTGAGGCCCTCGCTCAAGCTGTGATCGCGGTTCAGGCTGATATTGAATGGAGGCGCGTGCGTGCAATTGCAGCAGCTTTGCGCGTCGATGCGGTTCATCAACATTCCAAGTTTCTCGACATAACCGTTCAGAGTGAAACTGAAACATATATCAATGCTTCCTCGGAACCATTCAACACCGCGATAGAAGCACTCTCTGGTTGCACTACCGATGAGCTTATCGATCGCAAAAATTGCAGTATTACCGCGTACGAACTTGATGCGACGTCGTTCGCTACTGCTGATATGGAATTTGAACAAGTTCAGAGTTTTGCGTGTACGCACTTCCATTTGCCTGCAAACAATGCGACTACTGAGTGATCACTGCAAGCAGCACCTCTTCTGCAATCGGATGATAGCACCACCAGTTCGGACGAAGAAAACTTCTGATTTTGGATGTTCGAATAATTCCACTGACCCTCAGGTTTTTTTTTTTCCTATTTGGCAACACTCGTACTAATCTCGCGTAACAGGCGCTGAGGGACGGGACTTGGGCATTTTTCCGCCATACATTCGCTACTGTTGCACACATCGTGGCGCGAAACACTGCGTTCTCTTTTGTTTGTAATATCACTTATAATTTAAAGTTGTACGATGTTCTTGATTTCCTCCATTTCTTGCAATATATATATATCTTAATCGGCTGTGCTGGAGTGATCCGATAGTGAATGACTAATGACTTCTCATCGGCTCCAAAGATCCGGATTAGAACTTGGCAACCTGATATAAGCTGCTCTCAGCGCTTCCGTGCCTTCTCCGTCGTCGAGAACAGAATATGTTTATTGTTATATCTATCCGATTATTTAATAGTCATCAGAACCTATCAGAACCCACTGGAATGGGTGGGAACAAGAATTCTGTAAGCGCCTGCGGTTGAATTATTCGCCGTAAAAAATAAACTCGATTTCCTATGATTTTTGAAAGTCCGAAATATTCTATTTTAATTATTTTGCCTGCAGGAAGAGGTCATCTAGTATATATGCATAAGTACTAGCCCGTGTACGTAGTCGAACCGCATGATCAATGAAGTTGTAATGAAGTGGTTGTTGAATTTGTACAGTCTGTATTGGGTGGTTACTAGCATCATATGCCACCTTGCGAAATTAAACCTTATATCATTCCGTAATTTACTGCCTTTGAATCAGGTGGTGTTGTAACGTCTACCCTCTGCCGTTGTTCATCCTCCATATTTTTGTCTCGTTTCCTGGATCCAATTCGACGCTCTCGTGGCGATTAAATGTGACCGTTTGGCATGTTACTGCAATTTTTGCTAATTTGAATGCAAGCGTGTCGGCATACACAACCGATCGGATGTCTCGGGATCGTTTGCGCAGGAGCCATCCGATAGTCCTTGTCAAGTACAACTTCAGTATGGGAGCTAATTCCACAACGCGGGTAACACGACTACAATTATTTGATACCGGCATGTGCATTTGGCCGCTACCGACTTCAAATCTCGAGGCGAAAGCATCAATTAGTACGTACTATTACTATCACAAACTTTATTTGCCGTCAATCTGTGCTCACCTTCACAATGATGATCAAGTGACCAGACCCATTACCGGTGGTTGCATTACGGAGTCCCATTTCAAGCTTCGACTCAACCGGTGAACCACCGCGAGTCTGCATTGATTTCGATCTGAACCAGGATCTGAACCACTTGTGAGTAATAAGCCCAAGCTCTCGGTTGAATTCAATGAACCCTGGCCGTCTTTGCTCATCATAACGGGAATTAATCCCAACTTCGTTTCTATCAATCGGATTTAGGGGCCAGCCTCGAGGTAAGTCCAAGCAGCTTCGAACACCTAAATATCTAGTAATCTAGCTATCCACGATAGGATCATATCAGCTGCCAGTAGCATGAATAAGACCAACGCCCAAAAGCGTGACTTGGCACGAGTTTACTGCTGTAATCTTGCAACCATTTTTTTCGTCCATACAAAGCCACTTCGTAACTGACTCCCGTTTTAACTCAGACTCGGAGTCGCAGCCATCACCTGAATTCGAAGGCCCCCTCAAAGTCACGATCGAAAGAGGTAAGACAAGTCATGTTATGTTCATCGTGATCATCATGGACTAATCATGCACAGCCAGAACTTCAAGTTGTTCAACGACTCAGAGATGTCTCATTGGAGTAGCAGCTACTCGGGCCACCCTGAGGACCATTTTCAAAGTCATAGTGACAGTCCAAGTGCCCCATCAAGCTCCTTACCGCCGCCTCAACCGTTGCAACGGGACACAGGTTTGCCAGCGAGCAGCCTCACTTACGCTGTGGATAACGGCAGCTACACACATTTCCGGTCTCAATCAGAGCTAACATATGGTAGCCAGCGTCAGTATGGCGTTGTAGCGCCCAATACTTCCCATGTGCAAGATCCCGCGAGCAGCAGCTTCCAGACTTCGCAGTCGCACTTACAAGTTTCTATGGGCAGCGCGTTTCAGCGCGCTGTTGCCAACCGCTTGCATCATAACCCTTTCGAGCTAGCGCAGACCGGCCCCAACGATCAACCTCTTTTCCAAACCTCCCCCAATCCAGCCTTTTTTGACCCGAGTACGAGACAAGCGGATTTTACCTACGGCTCTCGCAATCCACAGCATGCAGCCGCTGGTAGTCAGCACCAGCATGAGACTTTCGATATTGGGTCAGCGCCGAATGCGGCTGCCTACCCTAACTACCCAACTTTGGGGTCGCAATTGCAGGTTTCTACAGGCAGTGCGTCTCAGGAGCCTGATGCAGCTGCCAGCCGCTTGCATCATGGTTTTCTTGACCTAGCGCAGAATGCCCCCCAGGAAATACCTCTTTTCCCAAGCTCTCAGGCTCTTGATCCGATTTCCTTTAACAGCCGGGATATTCACGATGAGTCCGCACCACAGTCCGCACCCCAAGGACCAGCTCTCTTCCCAACCGACCTTAATCCGACTCTTCTTAACCCAAGTATGAGTCAAGCGGATCCATATCAACCAAGCTCATCGGCTTTGGGCGCCTATCGCTCGTATGACCCCGATTCCCTTTATTCTGAAGATCATCTCGCGAAAATGGGCCAGAAAAGATTATCGTACCGGAAAATCACTCGCTCTTACAAGGGAGTACCTTTCATCAGATCTAGCACGCCTCTTCCCTCGGCATCGTCGCATTCCACTCGAAGGACCTCGACGTTGCAGGTCGAATCTGCTCTAATTGATAGTGTGAAGCAGAACGCCTCGAAATCCATGAATTCGTCTCTGTTTCTGTCGTCCCTGTATCCGACCCCAGATGAGGTTGATAATTTGGCCATTGCAGCGCTCAAAGGTGCGATCAGCGAGCACCCAAAGAATGGTATTTATTTACTTCGCATTCATTCTGTAACTCATTGTGGTACACAGAGAAAGAACTGAACGTGTGGAAGAAGAGGGACGAAGGCCAAAGGTTTCTTTCACGGCTGAAAGGGACCGTCAAAAAGATCCACAGGGACTCCTCCCAGGATTGTGCTCGTGGGTTGGTCACCGGGGCATACTATTATCTGTCCCTCCAGCTTTTATTCGCGAACACGGACGAGATTGCAACATCGCGCCGCACACACGCGTCGGGAATGCTGTTGAACTATGATTTTCTTGATACCATAGTTCAGGTAAGCATATACGTCAATCTTACTAAGCCCATATTTAATCCTTCACTTCAGCGGGTCATGAGCGATGGGCAATTAAAGTCATTTCGCGTCCCGTTTGGAAATGCTTCTGTCATCGGCATGACAGAATATATATTGGTCGATCAAGCATATCGACAGTATTTATCCCTTGATGGGCCTGACTGGGCGCTCGGCATTAGGAACACCCTCTTGCTTGCCGCAACAATCTGCAAATGGAAAATACGGCAATGCTCGAAGAATGGCTGGTTCCGAATTACTGATTTTCATATTTCAGAAAATGAGGCGTCCCATGAGGAATTGAAAACGCGGATGTCATCATTGCAGGGCGGTGAGCTAGAGGAGTTTTATGGACTATTACGTTGCCTCCGTGATCTCCTGGCAATGCTCCCGGTCGTCTGCTAAAGTTGAACAGGCATATATGGTAGTGTATATTAGTACATAGTCTTTACATCTTCATTGCGTTGTCTTTGCTCTTAATTTGACTCGGTGGTGACTCGATCTACTACTTAGAATAGTCCGTATTGCAGCGTTTAGTACTTTGAGTGGTGTGTTGTTTGTTCACTTGTTTGTATATTATTTGGTGCTTCTGCCGCCAGTTCTCCCACTTATCCAACGCAGTCAGGACTCACGGTATTCGATCGCTGATTGGGAAGAGTAAGTTTTTCGTCTCGCTTTGATGAACTTTTGACTTACATGTGTTCTTCAAAAGCCCTCAGTCGTTTGAAAGATAAGAGATGAATGCAGCTACTACTCCCAAGCCACTGCGACTGAAGAAAAAGACACGATCTACAAATGCTGTGCGGATGGTAAGTTTCCTTCATGTCTGGGCGATCGTATAATCCTGATTATCCGACATCTTGTGGATGACGCTAGGATCACATCATGATAGATCGCATACGAGGCACCTTGTAACTGACTCGCGGCCTCCAACTAAATTTGAAGGCTGCCCTTAAAGTCACGGTGAAGGGACAAGGCAGCTCATGCTATGATCATTCTTTATCTGCAAGTGCAGAACACTGTAGATGGTTCTCAAGTCGAACACACTCTCAGAGAGGGTTCGTGGGTGCCTACTATGGTAAGCGGAAACAGTTCCGCACCATGTACAATCAGCTGAGCTCACTATTTCACAGAATCAATTTGTCAACAAGCTTGGACCGTTCGGCTTCGACCCATTCCGCATACTTGTTGTTGACTTTATGCATGAATGTGAATTGGGTACCTGGGGGCATTATTTGCCCGACTTCTTCATGCGCTCCCTATGGGTAACCAACTGGTCGCGGAATTCGTTCAACAACACAGAAATGCTAAAAGCGTGACTTGGCACGAGTTTACTGCTGTAATCTTGCAACCATTTTTTCGTCCATACAAAGGCACTTTATGGATTGTCATTCATTATCTTCTAAGCAACACTTCCAGTCTACTAACTTGGTATGGCTCATAGTAGTGTGTACGTACATAGTTTTTATATCTTTATCCTGTTGTGATTTTTCTCATCTGTTTTTCAAGGCTGACCGACTCCTGCCATGGTGGACGAGGTGCATTCTTTACACACTCAACAGTTGTCCTGGGTTATTTTTCGGAACAAGTCGATAGATGAGTGCCAGGCCAGGATGTCGGTAAGCACTTCGCCAGACAGTGCAAATAAAATTTAACCCTCTCGATTCAGAGTAGTTTCTACCCCACGCTAGCTCATCAACGGCGAATCGAAGCCCAATGATCCCCCGTAGACTGAAGATCTGCCTTGAATTCGTCAACCAATAGCTGATGTACGAGTCCCCTGCACTTTCTCTTCTTGTGTTGTATTGACATGGCTGGCAGAAAATGTCTGAGGTCTGCCAGTGTACTACGACTCAACAATTTGCTCTCTAGTACTTCCTTCTATTGTGAAGCCACGGGTTGTCGGAAGCTTCTCCTCCCAAAAATAAAACTCTACCAACTACACGGCTCGAGCGTCCAGAGATGGCTTGTCTCTGCAGCTATCCAATACTCCAGGATCTGTCGTTCAGCTGTCTATCGTCCGACCCGATTCCCACAGAACATTGTGATCGGTACTTTAGAGTACACGTGAGCAAGCTCGCGTACTGTGAGAACAGGTGAGAGCTACGGTCAGCGTCCAATGTGCTTCCTCTAATCAAAATATCTGGTCACTGTAGATTTAACGTATTCACTACAAACCAAGCACATCTCATCAATATTTAGCGTACTCGCTGCCATTTTGCTGCTCAGCAACCTCGAAATTGGGGAGGCTGACGTACGGGACATCTCTGTATACAGAAAGTGCGGATTTGGCCAGTAGGACCTCGACGTTGCAGGTCGAATCTGCTCTAATTGATAGTGTGAAGCAGAACGCCTCGAAATCCATGAATTCGTCTCTGTTTCTGTCGTCCCTGTATCCGACCCCAGATGAGGTTGATAATTTGGCCATTGCAGCGCTCAAAGGTGCGATCAGCGAGCACCCAAAGAATGGTATTTATTTACTTCGCATTTATTCTGTAACTCATTGTGGTACACAGAGAAAGAACTGAACGTGTGGAAGAAGAGGGACGAACACCCAGACATGTCCCCCAGACTCTGCCTAGCACTACACGATGAAAGGTATATACTTCTTTTCATGTTGATCCGGTGTCTCATGTCTTCCAGATTCAACGTATATACGAAAGTTGCGGAACAGATAACCGCTGCTCAGGCCATTATTATGAACAAAGCACACGCTGCGGCCGAAATCGATCGAATCCTCATGGAGGCTATCATTCAGGTAAGTACTGATAATTTGCCTTCCCCTGTTCAAGCAGTAAACGTCCTTCAGGCTCGCCCCGTCTACCTTACCCTTCCGATGGACCTCACCACCGAAAAGATCTCTGCCAAGCGCTTGAGGGTCGAACTTCCGCGGACCCCTCCCCCCAATAACCCAGACGTCGAGAGCTATGTTATCGACGAGATTATGAAGCTCGTGGAGGATGCTAAACGAGACGTCATTATCCTCGTCGATGCTTGCGCTGTTCGTCACGACTTGCGCAAGGAAGTCCCTAGCAACGTGCAGCCCAGAAGAGCTAGAAGACACCGAAGTCTCCATCGAAGGGGGAGATGAAGCCAGCAGGGCCGTGACGGACCTTGCCTTACCGCCTTCCGAAGTTGCAGCACGTAGGCAGGCGATTAAGAACAAGATTCTTGCGGTTGGAAAGATGCAATGGGTCTTCCAACTTCTTCGCTCCGTGATTTCCGCAATTTGATTTAGTGCGGAATACTCACTCGGCTGGCTGCAGCGAACAGGCCGAGAACATGTCAGAATTGGCTGCGGTTGCAGGAGAGGAGTCCATCGCTGGTCT
Source organism: Suillus tomentosus (assembly GCA_016647685.1). NCBI lineage: Eukaryota > Fungi > Basidiomycota > Agaricomycetes > Boletales > Suillaceae > Suillus > Suillus tomentosus. The sequence goes on from JABBWJ010000119.1 coordinate 126,916, forward strand.
GGGCCATGTCGGGTCAGATTTACTCACAGCGCAAGTGACACAAATGAGGCACCATATTCGCAACTTCGCCGACGCGTAAGTACAATTGTCAATTCTCGCGTCGCGGACGTTTTCTCATCTGCTATATTTGCATAGTCGCCGCTCAGATCTACTGAATGAGCGTCTGCCGATATTCCAACCAACGGAAATTAGACATAGTTATGTCAGTGGTAGCCCTTTCCTTTTTACTTATCCCCCATCTCTTCTGGAACCAGCTCCCTTCTCACCTCTCCGGACGAAGCGACGGACAAGTGGCTAGCGGCAATTTACAGAAGTATGTACATGTGTT